>JAJMKT010000453.1:0-17786 GCA_030563985.1 Geotrichum restrictum
AAAAAAAAAAAAAAAAAAAAAAAACCAAGCCATTGCAAAAACCAAACGAAATCAAAATCACACACATCAAACCATTGCAACCCCCCATATCACAATTGCAAAAACAGAAAAAAAATTCAAATTCAAAATCAAAGTCATCAGCATCAAAATTCATCACTGCTCATTCACACACACACACACACACTCACTCACTCACTCACTCACACCCCTTTCACTCCTCCTCAGAACTAGAATCAGAAGACCCATCGTTATCATCATCATCATCATCACTAGATACCATCACATTGCCTCCATTCTCAACACGGTCAAATTGCTTGATTTTCTTTTGAATCTCTTCAATTTGTCTCGACTGTTCGGCCTCAGATAGTGGTTTGCTCTTTTTGCTTTTCGTTGGCCGTTGTGATAACGACGATTGGTTGTTGTTGTTGTTGTTGTTGTTGGCTTCTGCTGCTGACCCTCCATTGCTGTTTGATCCTCCTGCATTTGTACCCCCACCACCAGCACCACTAGAACCATTATTAGTGTTAGATGTGGTTGCTAATGATGTTGGATTATTTCCTTCAGGGTCGTTCAAAATCACAAAGTTATACAGTCTTCGAATAGTTTCCAATGGCATGCTGTCAATGTCAACTTCAATCTCTTGCTCCCCGTCCGTCTCAAGCAGCGGCATGCTATCCCTAATCATATTAATAACGACAATAAGCTTGGCTTCTTCCAGCACTGGTATTGCTTCACTCAACTCTTTCTTCATGTTGAACGAAACGTGCTCAGGCGCAGTAAGAGAAGTCACGCTTGACTTGCGGCCAGGCCCAGTAGCAGCGGACTTGCGACGACCTCCCGCACCTTCGCCTTGTTGTTTCTTGCCAGTTGGCCGCTTCTTTTGTTTCGACTTGAGCTTGCGTTCTCGCGACTCCTTAAGAGCATCCCGTTTCAGCTTTGTCAGCTCCTTGGTCATGCGCTCCAGCTGCTCTTCCAGAAACGTTATGGCAGGATTGGCCGCAAACTCCATATTGTCGTCCGTATCAAACCCACCATCATTATCTTCCTCTGAAGAATACGCAGGAGTAGTGGGAAGTGTGGGTTTCTCAAGCCACTTCTTGTCGAAAATCGCTTCCAGTCGACGGCCCATCTGGTTGACAGGCGAATCTTCCGGGTTGAACGCATAACAATTTCTAAACATGAGACGCACATCGGCCTCAAATTCATCGCTGGACCCATATTCGTTGGCAGCGCACTTTTTAGAAATGGTGCTCAAATCCATTGGCTCCTTGATGATTGTGAAGTAAGCGGGGCAATTCAGAGCCACGGGATCCACCGGTTCAAGAAAAGGAAATGAAAACGTTTCATATTTCTTGCTCGTCAACTCTTTAAGGACGTTGCCAAAAAACCGCAGCTCCGCATCGACCTTTCTTCGCCGAGGCTTGACGTCATATGGCAAGTCTTTGGATTTCGGCGGGTGGATTTCTCGCTTAGGACGCCCGTCAGCCGTCGACTCACGTCTTGCAATAGCCGCAGGAGGAGGCGTGGCTCGGGCTTTTGTTTTAGGCGGCGCCGACGCAACATTCTTAGATGCAGCATTGACAGCTGCCAGCCGTTGCGATTTGGGCGTAGCGGGAGCAACACTAGGTTTGCGCTTGGGTTTTGCGGCTACCGCGACTGTCTGCTCATACGGTGGCATATTATTCATGTGCTTTTCAAACGATGCCCGAATATTGCGTACCATGCCAGTGATTTCAGACGTAGGTCCATTAAAGACTGAACAATTCGAGACAATCAGGTCCATGTCTGCAATAAATTCCGAGACCGACGTGTATTCGTTATTGTTGAGCTTTCTTTCCATGGTGCCGAGGTCCATGGGAGTTTTAACAAAATTACCATAGGTGGGGATGTTGAGTTTCACGATATCGACTGGAGCGAGAAAAGGGCCAGCATCTCGCAATCTTTTTACAGCTCTTATGGAAGCAAGAGCAAACTTGGCTTGGTGTTTAGGCATTGGTTGGTGCACGCCTGGCGGAGGATTCCGAGGGTCATTGGGTGAAGTTAGAGAGGACGAATAAACAGGCTCAGTGACAGTTTCTTCGGTTTTAATTCGCTTAGCGGGATTGTCATTATCTTGAACCGGACTAGACGGTCGGCTGTGCTTGCCTGAAATCGGTTCTTGTGTCTCTGTTGGTTGAGTAATTTCTTCAGACACCTTCACTGTAGCGGGTTCTAAAGCCACCTCAGCAGAATCTGAACCAGCAATTCCAGCAGCAATTTCATTCAATGAGACGGGAGGTTCGTTTGTTTCCTGGAGCACTGGCTCAACAGGTGCAACCTCAACCTCGGCAGAATCTTTCATTTCAACATCAGCGGTTGGTGTTTCTTGAGCATTGACGGATAGAGACGCGTCTGTTTTAGTCTCTGGTACTGGTTCTGGGTCATGGGCAGCAATTGGTTCCTCAGAGTTGGGTGCGACATCTTTTATATTTTCTGGAGCAGACTCTGGAGCAGACGCTTGAGCAGGCTCTGGAGCAGGCTCTGTAGCTGTTTCTGTAGCTGTTTCCGTGGCTGTTTCTGTGGCTGTTTCTGTAGCTGCTGAAGGCGTTTGGACCGGGAGGTCTGGCTTGTTTTCTTCCACAGTCTCTGCTACTGGCGAGGCGACAGGTGTAGAAATGTGGTCAGACGACATGATGGGCACAGTGGTTTCGTTGGGGTTCTTTGAAAACGCGCCGTCTTTGAATGAGTCCTCGTGCGACAGTTCTGAACTAGTAGGCGTAGCTAACTCGATTTCGTTTACAGACATGACGCGTATCTAGTAATTGTTAGGAAAGAAGCAGAAGAGACAACCAGAAGAGAGTAGAGAGAGTAGAGAGGGTTGAGGGTAGAGAGCAGAGAGCAGAGAGCAGAGAGCAGAGAGCAGAGAGCAGAGGAAATGGCAATTGAAGACAAAAGACGCGTTTTGTTTTTTTTGTTTTTTTTGTTTTTTTGTTTTTAAATTTGTTTTGGACTTACGTGACTGAGGGTAAGGTAAATAATAATTACGAAGCAAAATTTAATAAATGAAAATAAGAAAAAAGAAAAAAAATCGGCGGATTCCGTGGGGCTTAAATAGAAAGAGCCCTTAGGCGTCTCAAGGGCAAAGGACTGAGATATACCCAGCTTGGAAATATCTCAGAACTGGTCCAGAGAAGAAAAGGTGGCAAAAACAAAAACAAAAAAACTAAAAAAACTAAATTTGTTGCTTCTTTTTTCCACCGGTCGCAGGCCCCCAAGTACAGTACGTACAGTACGTGCTCTGGAGATTTTGTTTTCAATTGACCCATAGAAAGAAGCATGGGGTATGGCACCTCAGCTGTCAAGGGCTAATCCCGTCTGATTTGATCGTTGCTCAGAATTTCAGAATCTCAGAATTTCAGATGGAGTGAGTGCTGTTGCTGTGCTGTTGCTGTGCTGTTGTTGCGACATATATTGTCTCGCACGCTGCCAACACACAAAGGACTTCCCAAAAAAACTAAAACTAAAACCCGCGTTACATTTATGCTGTCCCACTGCCATAAAAAAGGGGGCTTGTACGTCGTATACTGTACTAACTGTACTAGTCTAATCAATTATATCGGATGACTAATGGATAGCTAATGGATAGCGCCAGCTCATCGGTTACGGACCAATAGCAGCCCGAGGTCAACGCGATATTAGCTAATTTTGATTTTAATTACAGATCATTTGTCAGTGCTGAGTAATCGATAGCCTTAAGCCTCGGTTCTTCGTCAATTACGTGCAGTACTGTACTTACTGTCAACATCAGAACTAAACCTTTAACTCAATGTCTGGCAGATCTAACTACGACCAAGAACACGCTATTGCAATTGCTGAAATTGCCCTCAAGCCAGAGACTGTCCTTTCCAGTCACCATGACCTCCAAATTGGTGGAATAAACACCCATATCTACGGGCTCTCTGGAGCATGCCATCTCGTGCACAACCTACAGCAAAGCAAGCCCTGGGTCATCCTGCACTTAATCCACCCCAGAACCAGAGACTACACCTATACCGAGAAATTGGCGCACCTCGTTCTTGAACAGTATTACAAAGGCGCTCCGGACTTGCCCATGATTGCTGTCACTTTTGATTTGCGAAACCATGGGGCCCGCAAAGTGAGCGATTTGGCAAACTTGGATTGGCAGGGAAGTAATCCCACCCATGCCCAGGATATGATGTCGGGAATCCAGGGATCGGCGCAGGATGTCGAGCTTGTAATGGAATACCTCCCCACTTATTTGCCCGCCCTTATTGGAAAGTGTGGGCTTAATGATATACTAGTACGACAATGGGGGCCGGAGAGGTATATTGATGTGGTGTCGGGGGTTTCACAGGGAGGTCATGTTGCGTGGCAAGTGGCCGTCAAAGGTAGAGCAAAGGCCGTGATCCCAATCATAGGCACACCCTACTTGACCTACTTGCTCATTCATCGCCGGTTAGCACAATCTACCAACAACAACCTAAGTTCAGAAGACGCCGAAGTGGTTCTCAATAAACTGAAAACGCCGCTATATAAGCTTACCCCCGACGAGGTTCTGGAGAAGGTGTTTAAGGATGACGATGGTTCGCATGTGTTTTATCCTAATGCGTTACATGAGATTGTGGCAGAGATGGACCGTAAGGTGTTTGAAGAAATTCCAAATGAACTCCATGTACTCATTATTAATGCAGCACAGGATCCTCTTGTCCCGTCAAAGTTTTCGAATTCGTGGTTGTCGTCGCGCCCTGTGAGCTCTAACTCTGTGTTCTTCCAGCAGCCTGATGTCGGGCATGTCTGCACTCAACCTATGGTCGATAGGCTCAGTCAATATCTTAAAGATCTAGTAGGTACATTGTAGTCTTTGTATATTGTAGTCCAACACAACTTTTTATTTTTTTTTTGTCAAATTTTGGATCCATCAAATCAAATCACCTCTCGATATTTTCAACTAGTTCAGCCCGATCACTCACTGCGACCACTCTCAGTGTCAAACGAACCCCTCCTCCCCCGTAAACCTCTCAATCAACAAAATCAAATATGTTTACAATCCCTTGCGCCAGCCGCAGGGCACTCTCTCAAACCTGCAGAACACTGGCCACTGCCACCTCCAACTCTGCTACCAAATCCGCCGACCTACTGACCCTCCTCTCATCCCGACTCGCGCAACCCCCCAAATACAAACTAACGACCCTCCGCTCGTTTCCCTCCCTCGAACCCCTGCGCGTGCAACCCGTAAGCAGCGTCATTCTCGGAGAACCGCTCCGTCGCGACCTACTCTGGCGTGCTGTCGTATTCGAAGCCGACGGCGCGCGTGTAGGCTCCAACAACACGCGGTCACGCGGCGAGATGGGATACAGTAACCGCAAGATGAGGCCCCAGAAGGGTACAGGTCAAGCCCGTATGGGTCACCGAGGATCTCCTACTCGACATGATGGTGGTAGGGCGTTTGCGAGACATGCGCCGTTTGATTGGTCTTCGGGATTACCTAGGCAGGTTTATTATAAGGCCATGAGGTCGGCGTTGTCGTATATTTATGAACAGGGGAATTTGTTGGTGGTGGATGGACACGCGGAGTTTGTGACGGATCATGCTAAAGCGGGTGATTTGTTTATGGGTGAACATGGGTTGGAAGATGTGCCAGTGTTGGTTATTGTGGATGAGTTTAGGGATAATTTGCATAATGCGACGAAGGATAAGCACACGAGATTGGAAATTGTGGCAAAGGAAGGACTAGAGATTAGGGACCTTTTGAAGGCTCATCGGGTCATTATTGAGTCTGATGCTCTCGTTTACCTTGCTGAAGAGTATAAACCTGCTGATCCTATTGAGACCATTGTCTAAAATCATCGACTCTAATGGAGTTTACGCTCAACAAACAAACAAACAAACAAACAACCAACACTTTTTGTAAATACCAAGCTATACGGTATACTGTATATATTTCATGCTATATGCTCTTAACAAATGATAGATGAGGAAATTATCGGTCTGGTTGGCGAGAGATATAGAGCCAAATGGCACTTTGTGAACACTAAGGACCCTATACAATACATTGAGAGTGAGGAAGGAGAAGTTGATATCTTCACTCATCAAATATAAACCACAGTAATACAGGATAGGTCTATACTATACCGGTATATAGTATATAGTATATTACAATATTATTACTACTGTATACAATAACAATTAGACTACTTCCATCCACCAGCACGCAGCGACAACAAATTATTAATACACTCCGCTTCCCGAGTCTCCACCGGGTTTCCCTTTCCTTTAGCCTTCCCTCCTGCTGCACCTGCTGCTCTTGCTGCTCTTGCTCCTACTGTTCCCATCTTTCCCCTTTTTTTCGGACTACTTTCATTCTCCGAGCTACTACTCTCCAACACCCCCAATCCCAGTCCCAATCCCAATCCCAATCCCACACCCTTTTCACCACCATTGACATTGCCACTACCATTCAAACCTGTAGTAGTACTAGTATTGACAGCCGCAGCTGCAGCCACAACCGCCGCAAACCGGTGTTTCGAAACCCTGTAGCTTTCGCCTGAGATTCCCAGCCCCCGACGCTGTTGTTGTTGTTGTTGGTTGTACTGTTGTTGACTATGTTGATGATGATGATGGTGTTGTTGTTGATTATGGTTTTGATGTTGATGGCGTTGATGTTTACGGGAGGGCGGGGATCCGGAAGAGGATGAGGAAGATGATGATCTGGATACAGGCCGAGATATCATATGTACTCTTGTTAGTGCGGGTGGAGGAGATGGCATGTCTCTTGAATTGACGGCTGATGGGGGTGAAGATGGGAGTAGTAGTCCTGCTTTGACGATTGGGCTTGACGATTTTAATTTGCCATTATTGATATTACCATTACTGTTATTGCCATTGTTGGTATTGTCATTGTCATTGTTGTCGTTGTCATTGATGTCGCTGTCGTTGTTATTTTTGATGTTTTTGTCGTTGTTGTCATTTCGGCTACCACTTTTTTTTCCAGCACGGCTACTACTACTACCTCTATTACTTCCATTAACCGACGTCCGCGAAGACGGTGGCGCCTGGTGCCTCATAAGTATAGCAGATGTGAACGATCTTGACTTTGGGAGCGCAGGAAACGCTGCAGCCGAGAATTTCGAACCGCCGTTGCCGGTCCCGTTACCGTTACCGTTGCTAAAAACACCACCACTCTGTAGTAGTAGTTTTTTTTTAACACTACTAATTGACTTGCTCGGAGACCGGTTGATCGGAGACCGGTTGTTCGGAGATCGATTGTTCGGAGACCGGTTGTTCGGAGATCGATTGTTCGGAGACCGTCTGCTAGGAGACAGGTCACTTCGTTGTTGCGGTAAAAATGCCGATTTCCGTGGTGAGAGAGGACTTCTTCTTCCTCCCGCGACACGCATTAATTGTAGCATCCTTCGCTTACTGCTAGGTGAACCTGGTGGTGTAGTAGTACTAGAAGATAGTAGTTTCCGTTTCAAGTTCTTTGTAGGCGACGATCGCAGTGCCTGTTGTTGTTGTTGTTGTTGTTGTTGTTGTTGCTCCTGATCATGCTGATGACGATGGTGGTGGTGGCCCATGAGCTGAGCTCGCACTATTGACTTGGAAAGTTTGTTACGTAGTAATGAAGCGGCCTGCTTAGCATCATTCATGGAATCTGGCTCATCTTCGTAGTCGTCATCATCGTCATCCTCGACATTGACTGGTGCCACTTTCTTAGGCGGCGAGCGCATCATCATCATCTTGTTGCTACTTTTCCTTAACGGGAGCGGGCTCACCGCGCCGCATCCATTTCGATTTCGTTCAACGATTACTTGTGCTTTACCGTTTGAAGACATGGATAGTCGCAATGACGCAATTGACACGGGGTGCTGCCTTCGTTTAGGACTCGCGGGTGGCTTGCTCAGTCTAGACGCAACCAGCTGCCTTTTGTGAGATGGCCCAGATGTGGGCGACGGAACTGTGCGGACTGACGACAGAGTAGGGCGTGCCATGCCGAACCGGGTTTTGTCAAAGCTCTGAGAGCTATTAACTTCCGTTTCCTCGTCAGTGTCCGCGTCGTCAGAGAATATAATGAATTTCGCGTCTTTGACGGGTAAGGACTGTGTCCGCATATCCTGGCCCTCGTAGAGTCCCAGACTCGTAAGCTTGTGATTATTGAGCAGGATTCCCTCAGAAAAGGACGAGTTACTAGTCAAAGATGTGTGATGTTGTATTGATGGGGAGTTGGCACTAAAGGAAGTGGCGGTAGTAGTAGTAGTGGTAGCATGAGGCTTGTGCTGGTATCCGTTTATACGATATTGAAGGACGCCTTCCGAAGGGAATTTTTGAGCTGGTGTAGATTGATGATGAATCGTTCTAACACTACTGTTGTTGCTGGTAACGGGCCGTCGCACACCTGTAGCTGGAGTCATGGGCATGATACCAGTATCGCTACTGCCGCCATCATTAGAAGAGGACGAGAACAGTTGTTCGTGTCGCCGTACAGCCTGGCGTTTATTTTGGAACCAGATCTGGACGGCCTTTTCAGTCATATCCACGCGACGCGCAATATCTTCGCGCAGGGTCTTGGACGGTTTCATGCACCGTGCAAACTCTTCTTCTAGAATCTGGAGTTCCATTGGCGAAGTGCGCCGCCGTTTGCGGCGTGCTAGCTGCACGTCATCAATGTCTGGCTGAAGCGATGGAAAAGTTGTTGGAGAGTGTGAAATGAAGGCAAATCCATCGTTAGCGTTTTTTTTGGTACTGTTGGTGATGTTGGTGCTGCCATTGGCGTTACTACTCATGGCACTCTGTAGTTTTTTATGAAAGGGTGAAACCGTTTCAAACTTGTTTGACTCGTTCTTACGCGACCCAGATGAAGACGGTGTCATGTATAAAAGGGCAGCACCTGAAGAGTTTATGGGCTTACTCGGAGTAGCCAGGAAAGTAGTAGTGGTGGTGGTAGGAGCAGTGGTAGGAGTACTAGCAGTAGCAGTAGCATTGGCAGTAAGCGCGACTAAAGAGCTCGCCGCACCATTGAAATTAATTTTTTTCCTAGAACTTGCAGGCACCGTCATAGGAGGAGTAGCTATAGTTGTAACTGGATGTCCTTTAGCATTCAGATTTGGCGTTCTTGGAGCTTTAAGAGTGATCTCAGAGGTTTTGGTGGCAGTGGTAGTGGTAGCGGTGGTAGCAGTAGCAGCAGTAGCCTGTTCTGGAACCTTGAAGGACTGAAAACCCGTCGACAAGTCGCGCAACCCCGAATCCTCGTCAAGCATGGGTGATTAGTGTGAATAGCAGCAGCACGGTACGAGGGGAGGTAGAGTAGGAGTGGAGTAGAAGAGGAGGAGGAGGAGGAGTAGAGTAGAAGAGGAAAGGAAAGGAAAAGGAAAGGGAATTAAAAAATGAAAAAAATAAAAAAATAAAAAAGCAAAAACGATTTAAAAAGAACGCGACGCGATGATGAGCACAGCTGGAACAGTGGTTAAATATTCAAAATATTCAAATATATATAGTACTATATTCAAAATATTCACAAAAATCACAAATAAAATGAAAATAATGATAGTAAGGGAGGACTCCTAGTAAACAGCAGTTCAGCTATTGAATGAACCAGTTTAAACTGATTTTGAAAATGGCTGTTGTTGTTGTTGTTCAAGAGCTGTTCAAGAGCTGTTCAGGTAAAGAGAGAAGCAATAAGTGAATTCAAAGCGAAAATAGTTCGTTACGCGTTACTTAAACTCTTTCACCAACAACAAACAGCTTCACAGCTTCACAGGAAATGTGAATGAACGGTTGGACCGTCATGAAGGAACTACGGAAGCAGTCTACAAAAGCGCAAAAGAAGGAAAAGAAGAAAAAAAAACACTGTAGTTAATAAATAAAAGTTTTACAAGCTGTGTGTATCAAGATGTAAGGTATAAAGTGAGTCCAAATGGGATAGCTATAGATCCATCACCCACAACAAAAAGAAAAAATTAGTTTTTAACTGTACTGTACTACCAAGTTAGTACATTGGACGTCCTCCATGGCTAGAATGTCCGCCGGGGACCATTGAGCCAGGCAACTCTGGAGGTCCTTGCTGTTGTTGTTGTTGTTGATGTTGATGTTGATGTAATTGCTGTTGCTGTAATTGTAATTGTAATTGTTGTTGCTGCTGCTGCTGCTGCTGCTGCTGCTGAGTAATAGACTGAGGAAAAGAAATCGGAACTCCATATGGGTCGTATGTCAATGCACCCCATATTTGAGGCTGATTGAGTGGAGGTCGGCCAACTTGGCCCATACCTTGCATATTGTTAGGCATGGAATATCTCCGGTCAAAGTTAGGGTTGTTCTGTTGTTTCCATGAATAGTAACTTTGACCACCAGATGGGGGTCTTTGCTGCTGTTGCTGCTGTTGTTGTTGTTGTTGTTGTTGTAGCTGCTGCTGCTGTTGTAGCTGCTGTTGTAGCTGCTGATATTGAAGTTGCTGCTGCTGTTGCTGTTGCTGATTCCCTCGAAAATATTGCATACCGGAATATCCCTGTTGGTCTCCCCTTTCCATAGAATACTGAAACTGCAAGGGTATCGGCTGAGTCAATGGCTGCTGTTGAACGAATGGCTCTTGCTGAGTCAATGGCACAGACAACGGCAAAGGCAATGGCTGAGGTTGCATCTGGGGCGGGTTGGAATGCATTGCACACATCCAAATTCTCGTCTTGTAGATGCGAAACAAATCACGGACAAGATCACGGAAATCAATTCGGTGCGACGCAGAATAAAAAAACGTCAGTTTACGACGATCCCATTGATACTCAGCGTCGAGAACAACCATGGAAAGCGACTTTTCTTGCACCTTGCTGCAGCATGTCTTTAAAGCTATCCCCTCATCATTCTGCTTGCTTCGGATTTGCGTGATTTCATTCTGTTGCGCGTATCGCAAGATTTGTTTGGGCATAAATGTAGCTGGATCCGAGCCGTTATTGGATCCGGCACTATTGTTGGCTGAGTTGTTCGAGGAGCCGCCGGTTGGACCGTCACCAGGAGTTTGCAGAGCCGCTTGTTGCTCATGATGTTGTTGCCACTTAAGCATGCCTGCCTGCATCGCACTAACATTTGTCTGTACCACCTTCCCAAGATCTCTTCCGCGGTCAGCATCCACAATCACTAAATCTCCAACGTGAACGGTTAGGCTCGACGTCTCTGTAATGTAAAACACGTCTACACGGCATGCCTTGAACTCGACGAAATACAATTTAGTCGATGGTACAGATATAAGCGCGGCTGCAGCCTCAGGTGAGATTGTTCCAGGTAAGACATGCATGTGATTGGACTTTCTTCCAAACATATCCACGTCAAAATAGTTGGTCACATCTGCATAAGGCCGATCACCACGGCTGTTGAGTTCTTCTCTTGCATTAACGCCGCCCTTGGGAACCGCCGCCGGTGGTGAATAGTTTCCATGATTAGCCGTGGCAGCCACCCCAGGGTTCCCAATTGCGCTCACTGGTTGCTGCCCTTGGCGTGGCTCCATCTGCTGAGCCCGGAATGAGTCAACAGTAGTGGCAAATGAGTGACGTCTGTTACCTGTTGTAGACACAGGTTGTGCGTTATCGCTAAACCACAGGGAAGGAGCTGCATTCAGGTGCGCCTGGCTTCGTTGCGGTCTCAGCGAACGGTGCACGTTTTCAGCAAGATGTGAGTTTCCCAACGTGTCTGCAATCTCGTTAATAGGATCGTCCTCGTAAAATGTGCTGAGTGCGTGATTTGTTGGAGGAGATACGGAAGTGTACGAACCTCCCGACAAGCGGTCACCGTTTTGAGGAAATGACATGCTCCTGAGATTGCGTTGGGGTACAACGATAGACTCTAGAGCCAAGTCATCAAGAGAATTCAGGGACCCCTTTGGAGAAAGAGAAGGAACAATTCCAGTAGGGCTCATGTTGCTCGAATGAAGGCTGCCAATAAGTGGCGACAAAACAAGGGAGTTCAGCATGGGCGAGGAGGGGACAATGGTGGGGTTAGAATTCGGAGATACTCCAGAGTTTGCAATTGAAGAGGTATTGGATAGAGAGAGGTCAGGCACTTGTCTAAAATCATTCGAAGTAGTTGATATAGTTGTCGGGGTCGTATTAGTGGTACTAGACCATATACTGCGTGAAACCTCACCCGTCCTTAGTCGGCGGTCAGCTGCAAATACGGGCACAGACCCATCATTAACGTTTGAAGCTGCAGCAGACGCTAAGGGAAATTCCAAAGCTCCCTTCATGCTGAATTGCTGCTGAAATGGGCCTAGATTCTGAATCTGCTGGCGTGGCGATAATTGCCGAAGGTTGCCATTGGAGGGTGGTGTTGAGTTGGGCAATCCCAGTGCAGCAGACCTTGAGGAGAACTCTGCAGCGTATGACGGCCGTCTGGAAGACATGGCAGTTATGCCACCACGAAGGGAGTTGGGTAGAAGGCCCAAGGCATATGTTTTGTCGTCGGAGAAACTGACAGTGTCTTGGGGAGAGAAGTCTTGTGAGGTAGGACTTGACAATACGTTACTGATCATTGGCTCAGCCATATCTGAAGCGAGGGGAGCAACTGTCGTCGACAGTGGCAATGTCAATGGCATGCCGTTTGCAGGTTCATCTGGAGGAAAATACGGTGCAATAGAGGTTTGTTCGCCTTCGTCGTAGGTATCTGGCGAGTGGGCGGGGTCGTTCATGAAGAAGAAAAAGAAGACTGCAATAGCAATAGCAAAGGACTCAAAAAGGAATTGGCAGACAGCTATAGTTCAAAGGGCAAGAAGCAAACAGAAAGTATGGAACAAACTGGAAAGTGTGGTGCGTAAAAAAGGCTGTCGTATTAAACAGTGTTTAGGTGGTCTGGTGGTTAGATATTGGAGAACTTTAATGTTTTTAAAGTAAAAGTCTCATTCGAAGTGTCTGTGACAGTGGCTGGGCTAAAGGTCAATGGCAGCAGCAGTAGCAGCAGCAGTCGAAGGGCCGACCTGTTTAATGTACAATTGCTGGTGCTATTAGGGCTGTTTAGGGATTTCTCAAGAACAATCGGCTGAAGTTGCGCGCGTGTGTTTGTGCATCGTGACCGTTCGAAATCTTTGCGCTCAGGCCTAAGCAGGGCAAATTTAATTATTTAAAGCAAACGGCTGTGGCATTTGTTAGGGCCGGCCTAATTAGCAACTGAAAAAAAAAAAAAGTGTGGAGAAATGATTAGTAATGATTAGTAATGATTGTATAAGATAGTCACTAAACTAGAGACAAACTTAATCACAGGATAAAACTAAGCACAGGACGGAATTAAGCACAGGATAAAATTTAGCACAGGATAAAATTAAGCACAGGACAAAATTAATCATGTTTTTAGTTATAGTATTTTTAATAGCGCTAACAAACCTGAGCCAAAAGTTTTACTTCCATACAATCATACACGCCTGAAGCTTCTTCAAAATGGACGGATTCAGCAACCTTAGTTTAAACAATAACGATCCCAGGAAACGATTCATTGGCAAGACCGATCCGTTCGATGTCAAATCAATGCTCTCCTCTATTGACCAGGGTGGCCACCCTACAACTGGCTTCAATGTTAGTTCCATGCGAAACGCTCTCCTGGACGATGTGACCACTGATGTCGACATGAAAGACCTTGCTACACTCGACACATCAACTACGAGGTCAGCTGCTGCTTCGACAACGCCCTCTGATGTTTCTATGCAAGATCTAGACGTTATGGATGTGGAAATGGCTGATGCTTCTGGAGTATTCGATCACACCCTGGAGGATGTTACTAGTGGCGAACTAATGAAAAAAAGCATGCTCAGGGCTACCACAAATACTCTGTTTTCGCCGACTGCTAAAGGAGCAGAGATGGCTTTTAAATCATTGCCTGGAACCCCAAAGCAAAGTCCTAAAAAACCTAGTGCTAAAATTTCGTCCATCAGAACTGCTGGTCCGCCAGCAAGCCCAACATCTGGGAAGGAACCTAAATCAATGGCACTAGCAAGAGTGTACCCTCCTATCGAATTGAACAGCACCCCCAAACCAACCTTAGGCGCTACTACATCTACAACCAGTACAAATACCCCTAATACCCATTATCACCAGCATCATTACGAGGTCAATCTTCCCTCCCCTTGGCAATCGTCCACCACAACTGATGTACCGCAAGATACCACAACCCAAACCAACAACCGACTGTACACGATCTCGAGCTACCTTCAAATCCTTTCCAACGCCGCGTTTGCCTCTTTTGTGGGATACTGCCTCCTCCGCGTAGTCCAAATATTTTCAGCAGACGTAAGTGCCAAAAAAGCCAAATACGTGTCCCTCGCCATCTCCGAATCACAACGATGCGCTCGCGAGTACATTCGAAACGACTGTCGCCTAGATGCGCGAGCACCCCTCATGGAGGACCAATGCAACAAATGGGAGGCTTGCATGGATGCCGACCCTGAATTTGCCGTGGGAACTCTTCAGCTCTATGCTGAAGTGCTGGGCGAAATTATTAATACGTTTATTGAGACGTTTACGGCCAGATCGATATTTGTTGCGTTGGGGCTGACGGCTCTTGTGTTGGCCATTATTTATTTTTCAAACTTTGCGTTTGGCTACTGGAGAGCTAAATTGTATTACAATAACCCACCAATGGAGCATAAGAATACACTCAAGCTTGATTGAATGTAAATGCCTTGAAAGGTTTAAAGGTTTCTCAGAGGTTTCTCATAGGTTTCTCATGGTTTTTTCATAGTTTTTTCATAGATGTCATGTCAAAGTGACTGTTAATACAGCAAAGTTAGAGCTCTCAACACCAGCCGCATAGTCGATTATCATTGGTCTAAGTATGCACGTGTTTTATATATCACGTGCAATCAGCCGTATATGCTCCCAGACTGGCCCACCGTCAACAAACGAAAATAAACACAATTCTTACTACTCCAAAACCAACAAAGTTACAGGCACATCCATATGAGTGTTGCACAACATACAAGAGAAGGCCCTCAAAGCAGGGTCTCGTCTTCAGCAGTGGCAGAGGGTACTGGGCTTCCTATGAAAAAGGTGCGAAAGAAGGATACAATTGAAATGATACTGAGTCGACCACCCATGATTGTAAAATCATCGCTCTCACAGCTCCGATATCACATCCTAGTTGACGGTCTCAAAGTACCAAAGGATTCCGAAGACGTGAGTAATGAATGAATGCCTACTCAAGTCTATGGGCTTTCTCTTTTCCTGGTTTTCCCTGGTTTTCCCTGTTTGCTTTTTTTTTTTTTTTTTCAGTACTAACTCCTAATCTGTCAGGGTCTATGTCCATACCGCCCATATGTCTGGTCAGTGTTGCTTCGAACACCTCCTCAGTCTTCATCGGAATACCTTGACCTTGTTAACCGAGGCCCATGTGCAGTGTACAGCAAAATCCGGAACGACACGTTTCGAACGCTCACGACCGACGCGCGGTTTCGAAAACGGGTGAGCGAGAATGCGTTGATTCGAGTTCTCAATAGCTTTGCGTGGAAACAGCTGCTTCAGCATCACAGTCAGCTTGAAGAAGAGAGCCACCAACAGCAGCAGCGGCAAATGCACTATCAAGGAAATAGTGGTGGTTCAAATACATCTTCAGGAACAACAACAACAACAACTACAACAACAACGGGTGCTGGTGCTGTCAATGATGGTGCCAATGATGGTGCTGCCAATGGCTTACCTCCTCCTGTTTCTTTATCGAATACGGCCTTTTTCAATCAAGACTTTTTGTATGTGCAGGGTATGAACGTCATTGCGGCCCCGTTTTTGTATACCTGCAAAACGGAGCCTCAAGCGTACGCATTATTTGAGACATTTTTAGCGCGCGACTGTCCGTTATACATCCGGCCCACCCTTGAGGGTGTACACACTGGCTTAATGCTGATTGACAGGTGTTTAGCCATAATTGACCCTGTACTCTACGATTCCCTGCGCTCGAAATTTTTGTCAGCCGAACTATATGCATTTGCGTCCGTGCTTACCTTCTCTGCTTGCACGCCGCCGTTGGCAGAAGTCCTAGTAATTTGGGATTTCTTGTTTGCTTACGGACCTCATCTTAATATTTTGTTTGTGATTGCGCAGTTGACGTTGATAAGGGGTCAGTTGTTGGAATCGAAGTCGCCAATCTCATTGTTGCGCTCGTTCCCGCCGTTGAGGGGGAAGGAAATTATTAAGCTGGGTATTTCGTTTGTGGCTTTGTTGCCGAAGGGGTTGTATGATTTGTTGAAACGGCATCCGTATGATGAGTCTGTGCACAATATTTTGAAGCAGCATACTAATAGTGGGGCAATGGGCGCGGCGGCATCGTCATCGGCATCGGCATCGGCATCGTCGTCATTGCAAAAGCCTTTAAGAAGCAGTAATGAAGCTAAAGTTTCGGGGTCTATGAGAAAACGGCCAACTTGAATCAGAAGAAAGATTTTTTATAATTAACGAACTACAATCTGTAAACTTTATAAGATACGAGTATATTGTTTGTATAGATTGGAATTGACGTGGGTGAACCGTCAGCTTGAAATAAAAGATAATCTTTGTGTGTGTAAGATAGACAGATGAAATAAAAGTTTGAATTTCTCAACTTGAAGGAGACTGACTACCTAGTACTACCTACTATCTGCTATCTGCTATCTGCCAACAATTTGTTAATCGCATTTTATAACGTGAGCATACGCGGGTGCCGCTTGAATCCATGGCATGGCAGTAGACGAATCTGTGGCAGTAGACGGCTAAGCAAGGATTACCGGATTTAACAGGCCCATCTGTAGCAGGTCTAGTCGATCTTTATGTGTGGAGAGTCTTCAAAGGTCTATAGAAGGTCTAAAAAGGCTTTAGTGATTGCGATGCACACGGTTATGGACGGTGAGAGTAGTTGGCATCAATCTTTAAATGAAAAGCGAATTACTGCAGTACGATTGCGTGCCAGATAAAATCTAACGGCTGGTTGTGCTTACTTGCTTAAGTACTTGCTTGGCTTTCTTGACTTTTCAATTTTTTTTGTTTCTTGTTGATCGGTTAGCCTAGGTCTACCGGCCGGTATTCAATTGGTCATTGGTGTCCACTGTCCAGTGTCCACTGTCTAGTGCAACTTTGTGTGACTTCGTATAGCCATGGCCATATATGCTTGCATATATCATGATATCAAATTCTAGTCTAGACTGGACTAATAGCTACAGTATTATGCCGATTGTTCCATGTGCACATGCAACAGATATTGATCAGCGAGAACTGAAAGTGTATACATACAGCTGTATACAACTGTAGACGTCTGTAAGACTCTGTAGGTACCCGGTAGACTCCGGGTAGAGTAGTGACTCAGTAGTCTAGACTCTATAGTAAACTTCACAGGTTGACAGTGATACTTGGTCAAGTTCGCGATATCTAGCTACGTAGTACTGGCAGTCTGTCTGGCACAACAATTTGATTTCTTTCATTTGAATTTGCCCATTTGTCCATGTAAACCCGCTCGTGTATTATGAAGCTTTGAAACTTGCCAAAAACTTAACATACATGTATGTGGTTGAAACTTTCAACACTAGGGCTCAGTGCTCACAACGGCTAGGCCCCATTGCCCACTATTTTAAATTTGGGCATCATCAGGCCCAGTACCGATAGAATATTTTGTAGACCATTTTGTAGAACATTTTGTAGAACATTTTGTTGAGCTCTAGTTAAACTTGGACAATTTTTAATAACACAAATACTGTAATTTTTGATTCATCTACACCTATTATACCGGCGGCCGGGTATAGTCTGGTGATAAGGAGAATGAATCGCGATTCGAAAAAAAAAAAAAAAAAAAAAAAAAAAAAA
>JAJMKT010000454.1:0-17763 GCA_030563985.1 Geotrichum restrictum
CCCCCCAGGTATATGAATGTACAGTAGAAAAGTTTGTCCCCGGATTTAAAGCTAGCTAGCTAGCTACGGTAATGACCTCATGATTCATGCGTAGAAACATGTATGGCAAGAGAGCAGACATGCCCTCAATTCTTTAAACTTCTTCTTTTGTTCTTTTGTTCTTCTTTAGATTTTTCCAATAAAATATCATTAAAGAAAGCTAACAAAATAAATCACAGACAGCAAAAGTAAAGCAAAATAGAGCAAAAAAAGTAAAAAAAATAAAACAAACCAAACGAAATGAAAGGAAACGAAGAAGGAAAGGAAAGGAAAATATCGGCGTAAATAAATAATAATAAATAAATAAAACGGACATGGGTATGGTCCATATCCGTCCTTCTTGTTGATTGATCAATTGATGACAATGACAGTGACAATGACAATTGAATCATTTAGTAGTCCGGCCGGATCCGCTAGCTGCAGCTTGGCCGGCCTTAGGGGCGGCGGCAGGCTCACAAGAACAGAAATCGATAGACATAGGACGAGGTGGTGAATCAACATACAAATGCTCAAACGACAATTCCTGATCATGAATACACGTCATGATTGAACTCAAGTCCTGTACCTCAACAGCCGCCGATGATGACCCCTGGAAGCCTGCGGATGATGACAACGACTGCTTAATAGGCAACTTACAAACGGGACACTCTCTAAACTTACTCCACCCATCCCCATTTCCACCCCTACCGCCTGACGACGACATGCTCTGCAAATCATCCTCTGAGTCGGAGTCAGAGACCTCGCAGTCAGCGTCTTCGCCGCTGCAGGTCTCGTCGGACTCGGAATCAAAGTTGTAGCGAGCGTACCGGGAGGCGGCGGAGGCAGGTGTGGCCATGTGGTAGCGATAGGATGTGTAGGTGTAGAGGCGGTTGAAGGAGCGGTTGAAGGGGACTCTTGAGATTGAGGTTATGGTCGTTCCGTAGGGCTTTACGGCTGCCATGTTTTTGGTGGGTGTCGTATGAGAGGCGGGGAGTGTTTGCTTATATAGACGTTGGTCGACGTGAGAAGATCCAAAAAAAGATATACCTAGTATATAGCTATTCAAATGTAAACAATGAAAGTACAATCAGTGTATATAAAAGCAGTTTTCTCACCAGGGGAAAAAAAGCAGGTCTCTGCATTTATATACCATCGCAGGGATTAAGGTTTTACATTCAGCCGTGCATTTGAATAGGGCAAGGCCAACGTTAACAGTTTTACGCTCACGAGTTATCTCAAAAAGGCAAAAGAGGGCAACTTGAACGTCTTTTTAAGTGAGCCAAATAGATCTAGATAGATCTTAAGAAATCCTAATAAGGTGGTGAAATAAATGTTATAAGTTGTTTTTTATTCTGTTATTGCTACACTAAGATATATATCTACAAGATCATTCATTCAGGGCTTCTAGTAAAAAAATAAATCACCACACACTTATTGATTATTAAAATTTGGTATTATTGGGATGTCAATTTGAGTGCGTGGCTATGTTTTTTTTTTTTTTCCCCCTTGTTGTTGTCAATGGTCAATCACACTCGATATATCGCGATGCCAGGAATATTGAAAAAAAAAAGTTGAGATACTGTGAAAGTTTTGAAAAAAAAACAAATCTTAAACAGAGTTGTTGCTTGATAAGGGGTAGGTCTCTTCGTGAAGGATATCCTTGTGACCCTTTGAAAGTCTGACCTTGATTCCTCCCATAACCACGCCAGGGTGGAACACAGTAAGAGCGATAGCACCAATAAACACAGGAAGAGCTTCCAAGCCAATCTGGTACCCCTCGTGAGTCATGATGTGGCCTGCAACACCTTGGATCATTCCAATAAGTCGAACCAGGGTACGGATAAGAATGCAAAAGAAGCACACGACCATGGCCAGGATCAGAAATTTCAACTTGGGGCTTCGACGGATCTCAGTGTACTCGGGATCAAAGCTGGATTCACCATCTCTAGACATTGATCGCTTAACGCGTCTGTACATGTCGAGTGCGATGAGCGCGTAGAACAGCATGAATGCGAGCTGGACTGCGAGTCCAGCAATAACAAGCTTAGTGCCGACTTCCGACTTTGTGTATCCGTAGGTAACATATCCTTTGACGTAACTGGCGCCAATCGACTGCAGAACAACGCTGACGAGACTGCAAAAGACGAACCAAATGAGATACACAACAGGGCGCATAGGCAACACATGGCGCCCATAAAGAGCGCCCAGGATTGGGAGAACGTAGTAATTGGCGCTCATCATGTAAGTGGGGCCGGTGGTCAGCAGGACGAACTCGGTCTGGAAGTTGCTAATGTTGGAGGGATCCTGCGCAGACAGATATCTACAAACGTAACCACCAATCTGAACTGTAATTTTTAAGTTAGCAATGGATCGACGAAAAGAATGAAAGAAAGAGGGAGCTGAAAAAAAGAAAAAAAAAAAAAAAAAAATTTCTAACTTACGACCGATACCAGCTAAGAAGAACAGGCTGAACATTCGCAATCTGTACTTGAGGTAAAAGAAGAGCTGAGGAAGGGCTACTACGGCAAAGCAGACCACGGCGACCATGTTCAAAGCCTTGCTAGGAACGTATCCGTACAACTCGACGGCTGTAAGAGTAGAATTTGTCATTGGTGGATAGGTGTTGTTGTTGATGGTTGTTGATGATGATATCGAATGTAATTGTGTATATTAATTTTCTGCAACAGACTGACCGGGGAAGAGCTCGACTTTATACGAAAAGGAAAAGGGTGAAGCAATGAATTCAAATCAAATCAACTTGAAGATTATTGTTCCTTTCGTTTTTTGAGAATGTCTGACGGATGATCTGTTTGCATCTCACTCAGTATAGGTCCATGCAAACGGGTAGGATGAAAAATTTATTTGCTTATTTTGTTTGTTTATTTTTCTTTAATAACGAATTAACGCTCATGGCAAGCTCAAGCTCAAAAGCTCATTGCAGTCGATTGTTTAGGCAAATTGGCAGTGATCTCATACCGTCTACTCAGCCTCGTCCAGATCACACAAACTGTGGGGGTCCAGACACAAAAACTGCTGCATAAAACTCAAAAGGCAAAATCGCCATATGAACCGGCGCTGCTGTAACAAAACACTTGGCTGAGGCTTAATGAAATTGGCTTTATGCCGATGTCCTTTAGTAGTTGTTTTTGGTGGTAATTTACTATGGGGAAACGAGACATACTGGGAGACATATCGGGACACAATTGGGAGTTAACAAAAAGCAAATAAAAATATTTAATACAAAACAAATCAAAATAATACAAAAGCGATTAAGAAGGCTGTGCCAAACACTCACATTTGTTAAGTTCTTTCATGTCCCTATGGGCCTAGTATGGGCCTATTGCTTCTACTATCCTATAGCTACTGTCTGAATTCTCTCGGATAACAGCGCACGGCTACTACTTTTTCACTTGAAAATAATAAAATAAAATAAAATTTAAACCACTCTTTAGAGGCGCAATCAAAATCATGAAAAAATAAAAAAAAGTAAACAGAAACAACGGATATGACACGGTTGTGGTTGCTTAAAGACGTCGTCTTAGGTAGGACCAACCTCTCTTTTCAGTCTTGCTACTACTACTGACCAGTGACTACTGACTACTGGCTACTAGCTACTACTACTGCTATACTATAGTCTGCTATCACTAAACACTAATCCCATGTCGAGGCTGAGAGTGGGCTGGGTTTCCGAGTATACCGTATACCGTATACCGGTAGGCCAAGTTCTGTCGCCGTCGGAGGGAGACGGTGCCCAGCTGAATGCTTTTTCACTGCCTTTTTTCTGTATCCAATCCAATCCAAATCGAACCAACAGCTCGTTTGAGGAACTTTGTGAGCACTGGTCTTGTATGTACAGCCACTGCCAATTGGTAAACTATTACATGTTGCTTCGCTCTTGTTCTTTTCCTCTCTTGCTCTCTGTTCTAGTGCTCTCCGACCTCCTGATCTCTGGCTGCCATGCTCTCTTGCTTTTTTGTAAGGAGCTAAACACAATAAATGTCAGTCAGAGCTCATATATAAACTCTCAAACAGCAGTGCTAAGCAGTATTCTAGTCTACTGTACTTTAAAAACGCCCAGTTAACAAGCTTTTTAGGCTCCGCTTTAGCCTTGCCCTATACTATATAGTAGTAAATTAATTGCTTGTCTTCAATGTCTTGTACTCTTTTAAAGTTGGCATTAAGGCTCAGCCGCTCAAGGAAGAAGCTTTTATGAGCGCTTGTACAGCCCATGGCAATTAATGCCATTTCTCTATCACTCGCTCTCTCGCTAGCTAGAGCTCTCTCAAGTAATAAAGTATTTTAATTTATTGCTTTTTTCCTTTTCAACGGCGTCATTGTATCACTTTGCATCGTTGCAAAGATGCCATTATACAAAACTTGAGATATTAAGCGAATATTGTTTCAATATTATAATATTAAAGCTCTCGCGATCTTGGATTCAATTCAGTTTAGAGTTTTGTGCTGCCATTTTGGGTCTCAACGTTTTCTAACCAGTACTCTGGCAATGTTTAATACAGCCTAAGCCTACTAGCCTACTAAGGCTTGGCTTTTTCAATTTTTTTTCAATTTTTCACTTGTCATTTCATTTCATTTCAGTGATCTTCACCAAAAACTTAGTAGACTCCCCCATCTGAAGTCAGATATATTAAATCTCAGCCATGTGGATTTTATGACTGGAATGCCGTGGCACGCGTCCACAATGCTTTGAAAGTACATTTGACTGTATGTCATTTTACTATATGACAACTGTATGTTATAGTTTGAGGCAAGGTAAACGGTCTTGCTTAGATTATTGAAACGAAACCCCGGGGCGATGTTGGTAAATGTAATAAGTCTACACTGTTGTTTGATACTATTTACCCGCAACCTGTTTATTTTTTGGCTGATGCATTAGTAAACGATGTTGTCACTGCCCGAGTGGTGTCAAGGTTGAGTTTTCACGGAGTGTATATGTTCAGCGCAATCATGTTTAACTGTTGTTATACATTGTCAGTGAGCACTGATCAGTAATAGATTTAGTTATATAGACTAGCTAGCTAGGTCCAGCTTATCTCCGACACAAACCCTGCTTTTACATGGACTAGAGTCTAGACTATTTCATCATGTATCGGGTATCTGCCTCTCGCAAAGAATACCGGGTATCTACCTTTTGCAAATTTAAGAATAATAAGGGGCTGATGGCACTGTAATCATGATTAAACATGATTAAACAAAAAACAAGTACCTTACTAGGATGAACTATACTATAGTAGCAACTCTGCCAAACTATACCCCGTGGCCAATTAAGCAGCAAGGCATAACTCTCAAAGTACCGGCAAGTGCTCGCTTTTTTATCTTTTTATCTTTTGCTTTTTGCTTTTTTGCTGTTAATTATTAACTAGTTTTGGACTAGAGACTAGACTAGCTAGTGGAAATCACTGTGGAATGCTTGAAACCGGCAGTGGCCCAGTGGGAGAGAAATGTAAGGACCTCATTATCATTATTATTATTATTTTTATTTTTATTATTATTATTTTATTAAGAACCACCTTTTAGAGTCTTTTTTAGACTACTTACTGTACTAGTTTTGACTGTAACAAAAAGGCAGGCCTCTTTTTTATTTTTAATTTTTTCATTCTTTCTTCATCTCAACGTGTCGCTGACTCTACCCTGCTGAACCTGAACACCCTTGTGACTCTTAAGCTTTGCTTTACATTACACTAATTGCCGCTGTAGTTTTATCAGAGAAACGGGGAAAAAAAAGGTATGATAGGCTAATCCACTATTTGCACCAATACTGATTTATTACAAAATTACCGCACCCTTTTTTTTTCAACTTCATTCTTGGCCTGCTGCATCTTTTGAAAAATAGTCCAACACAATATTGTTAATATTAAGTAGTCAACAACTAGCCTACACTGCGCGATCTATCTGCCTCCCCCTTCCCTCCCAGTTTTATAAAGGCCTCGAGAAAGATAACTGGTACAGTACAGTAGGTCATAAGAACTTCATCTTGTCTTGATATGCCAAATGTACATAGACTCATGGAGAGAGAACGAAGTAGTGCAGTTACTAAGTATGTCGAATGGGATGAGTTCAAGAATTGCCAGCATTGAGCAAGAGGGCAACCGCATGGTCTTATCCTTGAATACCCATATGACAATCCAGGTATACAAAACGCAAACGCAAAGTAGTCTAAATAAACATCTACTCAGCGCGCACATACAGCAATCCTAACTCGAGTAAGACTCCCCTGGTATAGCTATCCTAGCCCAGTAGTTTAGCTGGAACAAGTTGTGAAGTGAACGCGCAAATTGAGTTAAATACTGTACTGTTGGTAGACTCTAAGCTACAATTTTACAACCAATGAAATAAATACAACCAACTTTAATTTAGCCGTCCAATCAAAATCATTAGTTGTGTTGTGGTCTTCAAAGACTCTTCTAGGGTTACCCTTGCCCTCTTTTTTCTAACAAACTGTGGATCCAAATGGATCGCTAGATCGCAGCAATAACAACATCAACAACAGCAACATCAATAACAAAAGACTTCATAGACATCAGAAGACCAAGGAAAGAAAGTTTGATTCTTGTCAATTTCTCAGATACCTGTATGATAGGCTGTATCACCCAGATCACAGGAGTAACCGGTAGATCTCTAGACTAATTTTTATTCGGTTCAAGCCTTGAGCTAAGACTGCGCTGCTCTAGAGCTTGGTCTCTTACAATGAAGGCTGAGCCAATGCATCCTCCTCGTATTATTTAATTTAATTCATGTACAGTACGAATTAATTCGTTGTTATTCATTGCGTTCAATTTACCATACACCGGCATACAGTAGACTACGTACTCTGTGCATTCTTCATGTTCGTTTTGGTGCGGGATATCTGGGGGGTGCTAAGTCTACTGTAGCTGATCTTACACTTTTATTCCTCGCAACACTCACAACTCAGTGAACTCACAACACTCTAATCGGTTTCACTATTTCACAGCTTTACTATTTCACAACTTCATTTCAACATCTTTACATTTCACTGGTAGGCCTCGAGCAAATGAGATACCTTCAAGGCAAGCTCATCAGCCTGCACTCTCGAATTGGCTTCAGCATACACCCGAACCACATTCTCCGTTCCACTAGCCCGCACAAAACTTCTGCCCTGCGAAAACTTTTGCACCAACGAGTCAATCTTGGGCTGCAGCTCAGGAGGCGAGGTCAGCTTGCGCTCGGCATCCGTCGTGCTGAAAATGGTACGATCTTTCACTTCTACTTTGGATAACCTGTTGGGAAGATCCGTGTAAGAACTGTCCCAGTCGCTGGGCGACAGGTCCTTGATCGTGAGAATGGCCAGCACCAGAAGGAGGTCCGACAGCGCATCGCCAACCGTCTGGTTGATCAGGTCGCTGAGCGCCAAAAGCGAGTCAATAGCGGCCTTTTGAGCTGGAGATGACACCTTGAAGCTGTGTAGCGTGGCAACGGCCTGGGGGTCGAAAAGGACCGTTCCGTGGCCGTTCGCCTCAAAGTAAACGCCAATGTCAAAGTGCTGTGCCGCGTGATGAAGGTGCTTGACACCAGTAGCAGTGCACTCCACAGGAACCTTCAACGTATTGGTCAAATAGTCGGTTGACGAACCATTGGCGTAGGCAGTTTGAACAACACCAATGTTCAGCAGAGTGCCACTCTGAGTAACGAGGTCCCCAAGGAAACTGGCAGCGAGAGTGGCGATCTTGTCACCGTCCAGTAGTCTGAACTGGGACTCCTTGTCAATGAAGAAAAAGACAATGCGGTCAGCGTCGCCATCGAAACTGGCATACAGCTTGAGGGGCACGGGCTCAACATTTGCAGGAAGTCTCTGCTGGGTCTTGACGTGGTCGGCACCACAGTCCTGGTTCAGCAGCGAGGGCTCGTTGGATTTATCGTTAACCACCGCGATATTCACCAAACCGTGCAAGTACTTTGAGAGCTCCTTAACCTTGGGGCCACCAACACCGTTGGCAGCATCGACGGTGATGCTGTAGTTCTTATTGTATCCCGCCAGTACGGTTTTGTAGGCGTTTCCAAGCTTTTCGTAATAACCTAATTCAGTGGGGACCCCATAGGAGTTGGGAGAGTTTTGGGTGTTCAGGGACCGCACAATATAATGAAGCTGAGGAGTGGTAACAATGCCATAGTCAGTAGGATTCGCTCCAGTAACCTTCAACCCATCTTCAAGAGCCTTGACGAGAGCTGGGCCAGATTCCCTATCATGCGATGAAGGTTAGTTTAAAAATAGAAAACAATAGGGAAAAAAAATTAAATAAAAAACGCACCGTGAGTCTCTTCCATAAATAACATTGGCCTTAAGTGACGTGTCAATGTTGAGGGACTTGACAAGGTCAGTGTAGACGGCCTCAATTTCTTGGTCTGAAGAGGCGTTGGCGAGGGAGGTGGCATAGGCTTCCCAGGCACTCTCCAGCATTTCACCCTATTGGTGAAAAGTTAGTGGTGCTTTATGCCTTGAGATTAGTGAAACACGTACCTGTGGATCAATCAGCTTGACACCGTTATCGGGTGCTGGATTATGTGAAGCCGTAATCATGACGCCAATGACCTGACTGCGAAGGTATTGAGACCGCAAGGAAGCGAGAAGGCCGACTCGAAAGATGGTTGAGCCGAGAATAGCAGCATTCGTTCTGAAACCAGCAGTACCATAGCTAAAAACGGTATTTGCAGGCTTTGGATTGAGCGCAGAATAGGTTGAGAGAGTAGTAAGCATTGTGATGATGGGATTTATAGAAAAAAAGAAGAAGGAAAGAGGAAGAAGAAGATAGGAAAAAAGTAGGAAGGAGGAAGGAGGGAGGGAGGACGTTGAGGTTAAAAGCCTTGTTTTGGTTTAAAAATATCGTTGAAAATATCCTGCAAGTCACTTCACCACCACCATCTATCACTGCCACTACACGTCCTACCAGCAATGGCTCCGCCAACGCCCGTTTATAGCAAATCAGAGATTGCAAGTCTGCACAGATTCCCTGTGGACAGCGCTACAGGCGAGCTCAAGTGCCCTTTGAAAGAGCTTACGCAGTTTGAATGCGGAGTTTACGGATCAGAGATCATTTGCGCACCCTTCAAGCGCATTTTTAGAGCATGCAAAGCAAGCGATGGGCACGAGCAGTTGATTGAAGTGACTACGGAAAGCACAAACATTCCGCTACGGAAACACCGCATCTCCAGAGACATTGGAAGGGCTTTATGACATGTAAAAAGGCATAATATTAATATCAAAGTACAAACAACAGACAAACGAACGCTTTTTTAGAACTCACTGCCCTCGGCTGGCTGAGGAAGTTTCCGGTTGGAATTACTGGCCATTTCACTATCATAAAAAGTTAGAAGAAAATTACAATAGTAACAAGAACAAGAAATAACTCACCGTCTGATCTCCAAAAGGACTGTCTCCATAGTATACGATCTCTTCCAATGCGAAAGACACGACACTTTGGACTTTTCCACGAGTCCACTCGTTTGGTTTACACAGGGCAGATTCACTTTGGAAATGAATTTGACAGTGGGCGGTTCACTCGGATACCGGGGCCCGGCCTCGAGGCTAAGACTGTAGATGCGGTTCTCGTGGGTGCTATGTGGTGGCCCAAGGATAGTGCCGTTCCAGTACTTCATTTCAATGTCGTCGCTGTCGGCTAGCCCGAGCGAGCACGATTCGGCGCCACGGCCCTTTTCGCCCTTCTCGAGCTCTTCTAAAAGGCGAAAACTGCGGGGACTATATGTAGAAAAAGGGTTAGAGGAGTGCTGTAAGTCGGATCTAGGGGATACTTGCACTTCAACTGCCATTTTAGAGGTCTGTTTATAAGGGTCTGAAGTCTAAAGAATAGTGTGAGATGGTGGGGGAGTTGAAGGAGTTGAAGGCGGTGATTTATTATTTTCGTTTGTTTTATTTTTATTGTGGTCACCTTCACACGCAATAGCTATCGCCACAGTTATGTCCACGCGATAAGCTTCAGAATAACATGATTCAACTACAATTTTACATAAAAATTTACAACTTTTCAACTATTTCCAAGTCTTCACTGGTCCGTTGACTGTGTCGATGCCTCACTGTCAGTGGATCCGCAGAAGGCTCAGGCACTACAGGACCCACTGGAACAGCCAGTACTTCACTCACTGGTAACTCACTCATTGAATTCCATGCCAACGTATCCACGTCTTCCAACGTACTTTTCAAGTTGGCCACAATGAAATCAGAAGCTGTTGGCTGATCCAGAATGGACATGTCTGGCTCCGGAATAAACCTTGGAATAAAGTATCCCACTACTACAAACAATAGCAAGACCCCAGGGAACCCAATGCCGCCAACCGACTGGTTGATTCCAAACTCTCCAGCAAATCCAGCCAGCTCCAGACCCAGAAATATCCAAATATGGCGCTTCTTTTGGATTTGTTTGAGCGGATGTGATTTGGAAATGTACCGCTTGTCGCCGGCAAGAAACTTGATACGCTCCGTAATTGTGTTGTGCATCAAACCCCCCAGACCCATAATCCAGAAAAGACCAGCTAAGACAGCTTGTGGGACTAGCCCTAGTACGACTAACAGAGGCCGTGACATGGTCCCCAGAATAAGCAGACCCTGAACGGTATTGCTAAATCGCTGCTCGACAACTGATTCGTAATAGGTTTCGTACGTATGGTCTTCTTCTTCTTCTTCTTCCTCTTCACCACGGCCGTCGTCCGTGACGGTTCGTAGACTGATTGTTGTTTTGCGCTCACCAACAATACACAAACTGGTAGTGTGTAGGGGAGCTTGCGGAATCAACCCATTTGGAGCAGGAATGCCAAGTATACCTGCCAGCCCGGTTGTGATTCCAAGAAGCAAAAAATCCCAGTGAAACGAAGAAGGCTTCTTCAGTGGGAATTCAGACCCTTGACAGATAAGAGACGAAACATTGTGGTCAAACAGAAATAAAATCGTGAGCAAGAGCGCAAACGGAATGGCGAGAAACACATCACCCACGCTTATTTCCCAAAAGTGAACAAACCAGCCGTGTGCGCGGCCGTCTCCACTAAACGTCGGAGCAAACGACTTGGTAATGGGCAGCCGCTCAATCGGCGTAGATGCGAGGCGAGGACCAAAGTGAACGAACCCGGTAAAAAAGATGACGCAGAGCGGGGTCCCGTAGTCAGCGACAAACTTGCGCACGAGAGAGTTTGTGTACTTCCACTCGGACCCAAATAAAATGCAGAGCACCCCAAATATCATGGTGAGCAGCGCCACCACGACGGAAAAGTAGCCCATAATGAGTCCCTCCTCTGTCGTTTCGCCATATTTGAACTGGCGCGTGCAAACTTGTATGCCCTTTTGAATGTAAATGTAGCAAATGAACCAGCCAAAGATATTGCACGAGTACCGCGTCACGTAGCGCAAACTGTTGATCCAGCCAAACACAGCAATTACAATGTGGAACACCATGGACCAGAGACAGATCCACGCCATGAAGGGGAAATACGTGGTCCCCAGGGGTTCAATGATTTCGTAGACAAGGCTGTTGAAGATGGAAATAGGGCCCGTGACACCCACGATGCACAGCGGCTGGCCCGCAAACACGCCAAACACAATACCTCCCATAGCCGACGACAGCAGCACTTCGTTGACCCCGTACGAGTCGTGGGTCTTGTCAAACATGTCCTGCGCAAATGCAATGGCGGGGAGCAGGTTACAAAAGTACATGTAGATGGTTGCAGGGACGACTCGGTAGTTCCAGCTGTCGGTCCAATCTGAAAGATAGTACGGCAGCCGGCCCTTGAGGTCGCGGTAGATGCCTAGGCCGGGATGACCAAAAACGGCTGTGAGAGTTTTTTTGGCTCTGCCGGGAGGTTTTCTTGTCGGTATTGGTGTCAGTGGTTCAGGCATGTCGAATTAATGATAGGACATATGAGCAAGGTGCTATAGGCTAGTAAAAGGAAGAGATAGTCTAGGACCCTCTGAACATGAAGAAAGTAGAAATCAAAGAAATGGGTTTTGATAAGGATCTCGTCGGGGACATGGGCCAGATGTGCAGTTGAAGAATTGCAGTAACACAAGAAATAAATAAAAAAGACCTGTGTTACCTAACCGTTAAAACTGTCTTGAGTTCATGATTTCATGATGGTTTAATGGCTCTTGAACGAATTCATTAAAGTCATATTTCGATATTATTGACGAGTAAACGCTCTTGATCTAATCACGTTTCCCCTTTTCTCGAGTTCTTCGGGGAACAACATCAAAACACCAATCATTTGCTTGGTTGACGATATCTAGCCACCTTTCAAATGGGGGCATCCAATGCCAACGACGGCAAAGACAACCAAAACCAGAACCAGGAAACACCCCATGAACCAACACTCTCCTCCGCCTTTTATCCCACCGCCCTCCTCTCGCCCTCCATCCTCATCCCCACGCTCACCTTGACCACCTCGTTCCTCGCAGCATTCTACCTTTACACAACCTTTCTACGTCGCATCCCCACCTCAGGCCAAGTCCCCGACTCCTACCTGAAACGCCGCTCAATGTTCGGGTACGTGACATCTGTCGGCGACCCAGACAACTTCCGGTTCTTTCATACCCCTGGTGGCAGGTTGGCGGGATGGGGGTGGTTGCGCCCGCTACCGAAACTCAACCAGCGAGGCCGGGGCCCAGCTGCGCGTGCTGGTAAAAGTCCGGGTCTACTGGGTCTTAGAAGTCAAAGCCCACCCCAAAGCACGACCTCCCAGACTCTCCACGTCCGCCTAAACGGCGTAGACGCGCCCGAGTGCGCCCACTTCGGCAAGCCCGCGCAACCCTATTCCGACGAAGCCCTTGCCTGGCTCCGGAGCTACTTATTGGGAAAGCGGGTACGAATTTTCCCGTTATCGAAGGATCAGTACCAGCGAACTGTGTGCGAGGCGAGGGTGTGGACGTGGACGGGGCGCAAGAATGTGAGTGCAGAGATGTTGCGCAGAGGCTGGGCGACGGTGTATGAGGCTAAATCGGGGGTCCAGTTTAATGGACATGAGGCCGCTTTTAGGCGGTTGGAAGGGCAAGCGAAGAGAAAGAGGAAAGGCATGTTTGTGAATGGGGAAGCGGGGCTTGAGACGCCGAGAGAGTATAAACAAAAGCATCAATGAGCTGTGTCAACGAGTTGTGACAATATGTTTTATTCATGAATTGCATTAATAGTAGGTCCGTTATGTGACCTCTTTTAAAGGATTGATTGTGTTTTGTATATACCAGTATCAGTTGTACTGTATCTCTATCTTCAATCTTAGTCTGAAGTCTAGCCCCGTAGCTGCCAGTAAGCTTGTCTCGGTCATCTCAGGCTAAGCTTTTAATAGCACGGCTGACACAATTCAGGGCAAAAATAATGAGACAGTGATGAAAGAACCTGCAAATGCAAATGCAATTACTAGTCTATATGCAGACTACTTTATCAGTTATAGGATAGTTCAGCATTGCTGCTCTTCAATGTAGACTAAAAGGATCTTTGCTTGCTTGTAAAATACCGTCTACTACGAGATGTGTTTAATAACAGTTTACTTGAACAGATTCCATAACTTTTGATATATCTCGAAAGCTAACAGGTTTCTAAAATAGTTCTAGGGCTCATTATTACTTTGTCACTAATCGTTTTGCTTGGGTTGTAGCTGACCTTATTACTGAACATTATGGATATTCCCTGGAAACTTTCACGTTCCTCAAGTTACAAATCGAGGCTTTCGACTTATTTTTGATGCCCGCCCTGAGTTTGAATTGCCCCGTATGATTTTTGAAATACAGCACTATTTCCCGTGAGAATTAGCCCTCGAATATGGCGTATCCTGGCCTTTACGTACAACGACCAAATCGAGTTCAAAGAGGGTGCACATTGCGCTCGACGACGAGCTTCCAAGCGGTCATCGGCCACCTCGTCTCTGGTGATTTTGTCAACGATTGCGGTATTACCTATAAACAATCATCATCCTGTCCAGAGTCTCATGTGTTTCACACTTGAACTCCGTCATGGACTCCTCCTGGCCACTAAAAGTCCTAAAGCTCTTCTCCTAAGAAAAGCAAACTACTTTGAAGGTATATCGCCTTTTTCGGTCTACTAAGTTCCTTTTTTACCGAGTTCAGCTGAGACCCCCCATGACTCATCAGCTACTAGACCGCATTGGCTGCCAAGCAGGACGGCCGGTACAAAGCCAACTAATGCACTAGCAAAGCCTGCTCGCACGCACTTCACATTGTTAATCCACTACCGGTACAACCTAGAGAAGACATTTTACAAAAGTTCGCACGAGTTAACATTTTGATATCCCGGCTGTAGGTCCCGTTCAGAATGTTAATATCCGAGATATTCGGAAGCTTCCGGACAAGTTTTACAATGGTAGTAAGCTCAATTGTCATAGCTATAAGGTCCCTATGCCTAGGCCTAGGTGACTGGCGTAACCCCCGGTAGGAGCCTCCCGTGGGAGGAACCAGCCTAGGAGCTCGCGCCCAGAGTGCGAGCTAAAGGCTCACTCGGAGAAATGCATATTTGCACATAACACAATTGCCTTGTCAAGACCCCTGCTCCTACCAATTGTCTTGCAGATAGCCAAGCACTTTATCCGCCACAAGGTTTCGTACCGTAATTACCAGCCAATCATATATTGTGAAGGTCAATGAAGTGCACTTTTCATGAAACGTGTTTAGTCAAGTATAAGCCAATCAGATATATGAAACAGTAGCATATCGGTTGTCAGGACTGGTTCCTGTATGAACTAGTCTAGTAGATATAAAAAAGATGACATGAGTTAGACTACCTGGTAGACTAGTTGACGTATTTTGTGGATATTTCGAGGTATGCACTTATTTACTAGCCTTGAGTAGTGAATTATAGCCAATGAAAGGATGGGAAGAGAATAATGTGTGAGATAATTATCTCTTTCTAAATTGTTAATAACTGTTATTGTGAAATTATCTAGAGGGAGATCGTCTGCTCTGTCTCCGAATAGTTACCGTTGCTGGTGTTCATGTAGGGATTGCTACCACCGGTTAAATGAGTCTTGAAGGATATGGGACTGGTGAGAACGCTCGTCCACTTACCTTTCAGAGAGAGTGTCTGTTGGCGCTGTGATATTTGAGTGAGGTTGAAGTATCGTGGGTTCTGCGCCGAGGCTGGTGCTCCACATAGATACTCTCAATGGCTATCACTTGTCTTGTAGCGTTCCGAATGGTTGAGGATCTTAGTCCCTCGTTCAATGTGACCCAACTGACTTACACGTCTGGCAGGACTAAGGACCTTTTCCTAATCGGGGTGGGATGGCTAGCAGCCACTCCTAAGCGTGTCAGTCTGGGACCGGACAGTTCTGAGTCTACCGGTAGGGTTCAGACCTATTGAAGTAGATGGAAATGTTGAGGTGCGACTTGCTGACACCAGTATAATAGTCTATAATGTTCTGGTATGGCAAGGTCAAGGTCAAGGTCGGAATCCCCAATTCTGCTTAGCTATCATCTCTGAGGAAAGTCCAGGTAACTAGTAGTAGTCTAACCACTGGTATGAGGTCTTAGGCTGATTCCTGATGGTAAGTTCTACCGGTATCCCTTTAACCGGCAAACAGTGAGATGCTTAGTCAGCTCACCAAAAACAGCATATACCGGTATAGCCGTGCCATTAGAGTCTCAAAATGAAAAACCGCGAATAGTCCAGCCTCCAGAGACGGCCACAGAATTTGTATTTTAATTCTATTCAACTTTTGCCTGCTGCTGGAGTGTTGTTGAATGTTTCAGGCTGCTCAGATTTTGCTGAGACATGCCGATTTTGGTGCTGTGAATATAGGTTCAAGTTATCGCAATTTCTAAACAACCATTGATCTCACTAAATGTCAATCCCATGTGAGCTAAAGTACTCCTATTTCATTCTACTCACCTGCTGCTAGAGTGTGTTAAAAGTTTGAAGTTGCTTAGGTCTTACCTTCACATTTTTGGTGCTGTCAGCCCGTTCAAGATGTAATAACACCGCGTTTCATTTTCTAAACAATCGTTCATTTATATCTTTCAGATGTAAATTTTATTCTTCTATTAAAACAGCGCGTAGTTCTTCTAGTGTAGTTAGACAATATGTAGAATCGATTCATGATGGATTTGTGCGAGACTCAGGTTTGAAAAGATAAAACCACTGCTTGATGAACGCAGCAAATTACTGAATGACGAAGGAGGGTCAACGTCGACAAGATACAATCAAGTGCTTGATTATGATGAATAAAAGAAAGAAAAGCCTGATGGATCGATTCATGATGGATTTGTGCGAGACTCAGGTTTGAAAAGGTAAAACCTCTGCTTGATGAACGCAGCAAATTACTGAATGACGAAAGAGGGTCAACGTCGACAAGATACAATCAAGTGCTTGATTATGATGAATAAAAGAAAGAAAAGCCTGATGGATCATTGCAATTGCCTTAATACTTGTCGTTGCTTTTGAAAAGTTCAAACACCAATTACACCTACTTGACGGCAACAAAGTAAACTCGACTCGGGTAAAAAACACCAGGAGGAAGAAGGCAAGCTTGCAAAACAATATGAGACGTTTTGATCATATTGAGCTCTTTGTATCAATAAATTTGTATAAAAGGCTCGGATTTCCTTAAAGTCAAGTATATTTTCAAACCTATCTCAATAAATATAGCAAAGGCCCTCTAGACTTCACCAATAATGCGACCTGAGTCTGAGTACGCTCTAGAAGACTTGGTCACTATGTATCAATTAATAGGTATTTTTTTTTAGCGCACTATTAGGCCAATAGGCCAATTTACTCTAGAAAAGAAAAAGGTATTTATGTTTTACATTGGCGTTGAAATATTTATATTTTTCTATAAAACGTTCTCTTTCCTAGGATATTCTTCTCTTTTTTTCCTTACATTCAAACAATCACCTAACTTCGAATTTATCCAGCTATCTTATCACTATTCATCTTCTCAACCAACTACCCATCAATTGAAATGTCTGATCGTACTTCTAAACGCAAAACTGAGCAACTCCGTCCCAGAAATGCCGTTATGAAGCCTAAGACTGATTTTCCTCTACCTGAATCAGGCTCTCAAATGGCTACTGAAATTTATTCGGATCCCGTGAGAGAACGTTTCAGAGCTCCTCATGGTAGCAGAAGTCGCTCTGAAATACCTTCTGCTGATGACGGAAGCCCTTCTAATTCTGAATTTGCTTCTGCCAATTCCGAAGGCCCTTCTGCCAATTCCGAAGGCCCTTCTGCTAATTCCGAAGGCCCTTCTGCTAATTCCGAAGGCCCTTCTGCTAATTCTGAAGGCCCTTCTGCCAACTCTGAAGGCCCTTCTGCCAATTCCGAAGGCCCTTCTGCCAATTCCGAAGGCCCTTCTGCCAATTCCGAAGGCCCTTCTGCTAATTCTAGAGATCTTACTGATGTGTCTTCTGTTGATGCCAGGGAAGGGTCCCGATCGCTTCCCTTGATTCGACCTATGACTCCTCCTCGTCGGGTAATAGACCGCCCTGCGACTCCTGCTCATCCACACAGGGAGGAGGAAACTGGAGACGAAAACGATCCCTTCAATGGGTTATTTCTTCATCCATTTCTGGCTGACCGTCAATACCTCTGTGTTATCTATGACGAAGTCCGTGAAACGGCCATCAGACATCATGGAGAAGTGTTGATGCTTTATTCTTTCCACAAGATATACATAGTATACTTTTCGGAGAACCCTGTTGTAAATTCCGTTGTTTCAAGAGTACTTTGGCGTCTTCCTGGTCCTGGGGTGCCTTTTATTCCTCCTCCT
>JAJMKT010000455.1:0-17743 GCA_030563985.1 Geotrichum restrictum
TGGCGTCATTGTCGCCACCCTGTTCAGTTTCACCACCACCATTTTTCGCATTTTCGTCGCCACTTTCCTCCATCTCATCATCAGGAGGATCAGGCTCCTTACTAAATACAACTTCATCAATATCAAGAGCCGTTTGCTCTGTTGCCATATCGATTTCGTTTTCACTCATTTTCCGTTATTTATAACCCTCTAATGCTCATCTTGCTAGAGATCACATAGATTAGCTAGACTGTATCAATGATCGTGAGATATCGACATCAATTGTACAATCAACGCCGTCTTCTACCAGAACCGGTAGTATACCGGTATATCTCGAGGGAATAGGCTAGCCGCTAGACTATAGTCGCCGTACAAACTTTCAATTCACAAATAGACTAAGCCAACTAGTGCAGTTCCCAGATTCAAACCTTTACCAACAGGTGGCCCGCATATATAGAAAAAAGGGCCTTAGAAAGCACCTCAGAAAGATTTAATTAGACTCCAAGTCGAAAACATTACGGAACATTCGAGTTAGACTCTACTAGACTAGCAACATAGTATCGCGATCTTGAACACATCCCCAACCAACACCACATACGTAATTACAGAACGGAAAGAAAGAAAGAAAGAAAGAAAAAAAAAAAAAGAGAGAGAGAACAAAAGAACAAAATCTAAGAATTAACAAGAATATCAGAGTTGAAAGGAAACAGAAGATAAAACAAAGACTAGATAACCGAAAAAAACATAATAAAAAAATCAAAAAAAAAAAAAAATAATCATTGAGTCATGAAACTGTTCATGCCGGACAGTTCATTATGACGGGCTAAGAGGGATTCCCAATCTTGCGTACTATTGAATAATGAAGACAAGCTGAATCTTCGATCGTCATCTTCGGCATTTGGGGCCTTTCCATCTCCTACTCCAGCAGCTCCTAGAGTAGAACCAAACTGATCAATGCCATCAAAAGCATCGTTTGCACCTAGCGGCAAAAACATTGGCTCACTCCCTGCTTCTTTGTCATTTCTATTCCCAGCTCCAGCTCCAACTCCAGCTCCCGCTCCAGCTCCATTGCCAATACCATTTCCATTTCCATCAGCATGTCCAGCATTATTGGCGGATCTATTTCCATTAAGAGCATTTTCGTTGTTGCCAAACTCTGGGGTCCAGTTATTGTTCACAGGAAGAGAATCAACGAAGCGGTTACCGTTTTCTGTCTCCCAATCGTTAACGTGAGAAGATGGCCCTCCCTCAGAGGGTTGCTGTTGCTGCAACATATAGGGTGGCAGAAATCGGCCAAACAGCTGAGCATCGACTTGGTCCATGATCCCAGGCACATACAAATGCGGTGACTCTGTTTTTCGCCCATCTTTCGAATCGTTAACAGCGTTCGGGGTAACCAACTGGCCATCTGAAGACATGTCATCGTTGTTCAGTCCCGGAAACCCATTGACGGACTCAGCAGCGGCAGTGGCAGTGACTCCGAATGTTGGAAGTGGCGACACGACAACTTCCTTGGGTCTTGATTCCACACGATTTGATTTGCTTTTCCTGGCTCGCTTGGCTGGTGGAGGTTGCGTGAACTCATCTTCTACCCCAGTCTCAATACCGCTAGCACTTGCGGCTGAACCAAATTCACTCTGTTGATCGATTGGAGTAGACCCAGAGCTATTAGGTTGGTGAGGAACTACTGGCATTTTGGCAGTACGACGGTTCAATTGCTCAAACAACGTATTGAGTAGGTTATACGTTCGTTGGGCAGCCATACTCGAGTCCTTCAATGAAGTTAGCGCATTTTTTCCCAGTTCAGCGTCTCGTCGAATATCCAGTGCTTCAGGGTCTGAGGGATTTTCATGGACATAAAATACAAGACAAGCAACCGAAAAGAAAATTGTGTAGATGGAAAACCAATAAGCACCATTCAGAAGCTTCTGAGAAGTCAATTCGCGTGCCAAGTACATTGCACGTCGCGATACGCCAATACAATTCAAAGCTGAAACCCGAGCCTTTTCATCTCCCTTGAACTTAGGACTGCAGTAATGAATAAATGGCCGGTATAAAACAATTTGTACATGACATAGAGCCAAGTTAAGGAGACGATTGGCCTTAAGATACTGTGGTGGGGGATTCACACCCGGCCGAAGTTCTGGTGGTAACGATTCGAGCCAGTCTCTGATTTCGGCTTCCATCTTTGAAACTTTGGAATGCGTGACATTGTATAACAGAGAAGAGGCCACATCTTCTTGTTTGACAGGATAGATGTACTTCATGATATGAGACAATATAGTAATAAGCCGTGTATGGGCGTTGGCAATACCTGTCGATGATAATTTTCCTTTCTGCTGCGGGAAATAGGCGTCCTCCGTGATATTTTCGTCATCAATCTCATCAGGGAGTTCCTGATCGAAATCTGATTCCGCCGTAGATCGAGGCAGCCCAAGCATCGCGTTGACATAAATGTCCATTTTTCGTATGGTCCAGAATAGCCGCTTGCGTGTTTCGAGCTCAATAGGATCGAAATTGTACTGCACTTTTCGATGAAGTCCGGCTCGTAAGGCTGAACGAAGAGCCACACCAATGTAAGAGTAGCAAGTCGATAACCTGGCAGAACACTGTAGAAAAATAATCATCATGACAATTGATTGAATAGCATAGGTGTCGCGAGCGTCAGCGATATCAATAAGTTTTCGGGCCGCAACAAAGTACTTGTAACCCTCACTGGCATCTTTGAATCCCAGCTTTTCGCACTTATCCATGGAAAACAGAACACCAACAGCCATAACTGAGTAAACTAGAGGCAGTATTTTATACTGTTTATTCGTGTAATCGTCTGGATCAGTCTCGTAGAGTAAATCCAAATCACGAATAAATGAAGGTCGATGATAGAAGCGAAAAAGCACGCAGGCGTTATCCCAGACAGCTTCAATAAGTTCGCTAGCGACGTGTTTCGGTGGAAGAATGATTTTAATTTCGCGACCAGATGGCTCTAGGGGCGAGGCAGTTGGAGAGTAGAGAATGGAATCCTTCTCTCCTTGAGATATCGATCGTATACTTCCTTTTGGAAGTCCTGTTTCTTCGTCAATTTCATGATTTCCCCCTTTCATGGCGAGAATACTTGTTACGCCCTTTTGAGCGAGTTTTAGCGCAGTATAAGGAGAATTCGGGTTAGACGAATCTTCAAGACGAGCCTTCTGAACCGTTTCTAGAAACCCGTGTATATCGAAGGAGGGATTGAATACATCGACACCAGGCATTATAGACTCCAAGACAATCTCAGCGCACTTCAGCTTGTTTTCAACCCGTCTAAGGTCTGGGATGCGCTTCCGGTTAGACGGCTGATCGTACGTACATTCTATAATGGTTAGAGATGTCCAAAAAAATTTCTTCGAGAGCTCACTTACCATAACTATAAACGGTACAGTGAATACAAGGCTGCTGTCCGTCACATTTGACTTTCTTCTTGCGACCTATTTCCTTGTTAGTGAAGTGTTTGACAATAAATATTCCCTATGAAAGCGCGAATTTTCAACAGAAAACAAGAGAGAGAGACAGCAAAATAACTTACATTCATCGCAAGCTCGAGTGACTCTTTTACGTTTTTTTGCCAACGCAGAAGACATGGAGTTAGGGGATTCTTCCATTGCTGCGAAGTTGTCGGGCGTAAGGACTTAAAACGAGAAGTACCAGGAGACTAGCTGTGCAGCAGAACAACCCACAAAATTGGTGAGTAGTGAGAAGATATTGAGAGACAAAAGAGATCTGGCAAGTGATCCTTTTAGCAAAAACTAGATGAGACTCCTCAGACGTGAAGCTGAGCGTGCAGGTGTTTAAGTCGCCGAGAGTGTAAACCAAAGGTTGCGCAACACTAGTGCTGAGGACGCGATAAAAAGGGTACCACTCACGAGGGTGCAATAGGGGAGTGTATACTAGAGCAAACCACAGGAAGTGTAGATAACTAGCAGGTCAATGAATATGTCTTGTGATAGTTATAAAGTTGAGTTGTGAAATGTCGTTTGAGAGTATAACCAGGAGTGAGAAAAGATTAAGATAAAAAACATTTAAAATCGAAATAAAAAACACCTTCAGAAAGAACTGGGACGCAAATAATTTTGCAAATTAATAAGGGAACCAACCATAACAGGCTCAAAGAGTATGTTCGGGGGACCTGATTTTTTATGCTTGAATACAGCAGAAGCAGTATTAGGAGCATCAGGAGCAGAGCTGCTCTTGAATGTGTCATATGCTGCGTAATTTCACCCGAACCTAAGCCATTGTAAACTGTTGCTAAAAAGTGATTTTTATGCTAACTAATAACTATTGTAAACTACTGTATTGTGAACTATTGCATGCGAACTATTTTCACGAGACTACACACAAATGTACACTCGAGACCTCGATCGACATACACCTAGGCCTTGAAGGCATATATTTTACTGTATCCCGGTATATGTTGAGAGGAAAGTAGGAAGCAATGTATACAGTATACTCAGACATTCCAGGTACGCGTATTCCTTGAGCAAGCACGTCAGTCAATGTTGACTTGAGAAACTTCAGCTTTTGGCCCATATTCCATATACCGGTAGCTATATGGTCTAGAGACTCGACTCAATGCACTCGTCTTGAAGACCCATAGCGTTTGTATACGATGCTATACATGGCCTGCGCGCGTGCGTGCTCAGTATAAGTTAACGTACAGTAGACTACCCGGCCAGTGGATTTCAATTCGCACGGCTACAATACATTTGCACTTGCTTGGTGTTGGGGCCAGGTTCAACGCATTTGCAGCATTTACAAACAATTGAAAATAAACTATTTGACAATACCGGTCCAAAAGACGTCCCTTCACATGAGACGTTTGTCTTGCTCATGATTTCCCCTACAGTATCTTCATTTGAACTGCGTATATTTCAGCACTAGTTGTTTTAATGAGCCCAAACCCAAGCATTTTCATTTGTCAGCTGGGAGAGAGAAATTGAAAATTAAAAAAATAAATTAAAACCTCATTTCCGTTAGGATATCTTGAGGTTTTACGTAGTCCGGGGTCAGAGCAATACCACCATAAGCCTTTCCATATTAACAATTGGTTGTGTGTTCTCTTCTTCTTTACACTCATTATTATTACTGAGAGTGCCATTAATTACAGTGCATGTCAACAGATAGTCCTCCTCTCCTTCCCGTCCATTCTCCAATCTTTCCGACTTCAATATACACTTATATAAAACAATTTTAACTATCCTATAGCTCAAAATGGCTGGGATTATAAGAGCCTCATCAGTACGTACGTAACGTCTATGAAATTGTAGAAAATTCTTACTTTGAACAGCATCAAGTCAAAAAAATTCAATACTGTATATCAATGCCTGCTTAATTATGTTTATAATGACAGGATATATTCATATTCATATTCATATTCATATTCATATTCATATTCATATTCATATTCATATTCATATTCATATTCATATTCATATTCATATTCATATTCATATTCATATTCATATTCATATTCATATTCATATTCATATTCATATTCATAATCGTAATCGTAATCGTAATCGTATTCAACTCAAGGATCTTACTTTGGATACAATGTAAAGACTCTTAAAATAAAGACTCAATATCATCATCATCGTCATCATCATCATTATCATCAATGCCTTCTTCTCCTTCAACCTCACCTTCTTCACCATCTAGCCTAGAATCTTCAACACCACTAGATTCGATATCACCAGTGGGCTCTCTTGTAGACCCATCCTCTTTATCTTCACCCTGAACTTCGCTTCCTTCACGGTAAGGTACTAGCCGCTGCTCATTTGGACCGGGAGTGATAGCATCATCTTCAGTAGCTACAGGAGAGGAAGGAAAATCTGACACAATTTCTCCAGATTCCTTCAATTCTTCAGCTTGATCTGAAAGAGGAATAGACGGCTCTTTATACGGTTCATTGGCAAGCCTAAGCTGCCTCTTTTTACCTTCCATCTCCAAATTCAATTTCTTTGCAATTTTGAGAAATCGTGCTCGTAACAGGGCATTAGAAGTGTTAAGGGCGTCATCCATACGTTTCTTGACCATGTATTCTAGGTCAACAATTTCGGATCGAAGTATCTTGTGCTGCGAAATGGCATTTATAACATCTTCGTCCAGTGCAAGACCTTGAGGATTAGGTTGAACGTCATCATCATCTTCATCATCATCGTCGTCATCGTCGTCTTCATCATCATCGGCATCATCATCTTCCTCATCAGAAGCGTCGCCTTCCATCGCGCGCTCAAGTTCCAGCCCCAGAAGGTCCTCGTCTTCATCCCCATTTTCTTGTTCATCTCCAGGCGCTGGTGAGACAGCATGCGAGCTCAGCATATTGTACGGCGTTGGAACATCATCAGTTTCAGCTTCTGGTTTAGTAGGTTTCAATTTAGGGGAATCATCTGGTTTCAAATTTTCCACAGGACCAATACTACTGGCCCGTGAAGAAGGCTGCATGGGATTCAAAGTAGTGGCATCTAACAACTCGTAGTGCGACTCTTCGGCCGCAGCATCCAGCTTAAACAGCTCTTCTATTTTGGCCTCCATAGTTTCAATAACATTTCGCGATATTCTTTTGCGAAATCGGCGGTGCTTGACGTTGTGAAGGGGAGGCGTCAGTCCATGTGGTATTACATTGGCGTCTGGGCGATCAACGCTCGTAGAGGCAAGATGTAGCACGTCGTCCTCATTGCCAATGGGCTCTGTTACCAAAAGCATTTGACAAATGTCAGACACTTTGTAGATGTTTTTGCGATCAAAAGTTTTATGGGCTTCTGTAATGGTGGGCAAGTCAATAAGTTTAGCAGCAAAGAGTTGCTCATTGATGGACACTACAGCACGTCTTGCGTCCTTGAACTTGATATTAACTCGCGACAGATCTCCTTCATCGCATGTAGCACGTAAATAGTCCAAGTGAGCGCCGGGTACCATCCGCAGCACAATAGCTTCCTCAATCAGGGGATCATCTTCGCGGTCTGGAGCTTCAGAATCATATCCTTGTCCTGGCTGACGGGAAGCCTTAACTCGGATTCTTGGTAGAGCGGTGGTTTCTTTCCTTTTGAGACTTAAACTAACCTTGGGCAGCGGTTTTGCTTTCTTTTCTGCCACTTTCTTTACTTCGGGTCGGATTTTCTTTGGCGACGCTTTCTTATTTTTTGATGAGGGACCAGACAAGGCTGATGATGCGATTTTGATTTTCGGTCTTTTCGGCTTTGCAGGCACGTCTTCATGAGATGAGGTTGCCACATCTGACTTTCTCGGTGGCTTGACGGGTTTAACTTTTAATTTCGGTCTGAATGTGATTTTAGGCAGCGATTCTCCTGCTGGGGTATTAGATGCTGCTCGCTTTCGTTTGGAGTTACGCGTTGCATCTTCATGTGCTATATCTGTTGCTGCAGAGTTGGCTTCAGATGTCAAAACTAATGAATGAGAGCTGTTTGGATTTATGGCAATCGAATCTGTTGCTGCTGGAGGATGTGAACTACTTGTCGCGACGCTTTGACTTGAATTGAGGGAGTTTTCCAATATCTTTGATTTAAACTTTAGAATAACCATAGTGCAGCAATTAATAGAGTGTATTCAAAGTTAAAAAAATAGTGAGGAAAAGCAGAAGCGCAGGCCCTTTGATTTCTGGCGAGCTCTGCTGTTGGCGATTGCGATTGCGATGGGATGGGGAACGCGAACTCGCAGTAAAATCAATAATGCCATCATATTAGACAGTCGGGTTAGGGTAAATGTGAAATTTTCTATGGAGGAAATCGAAACCTTCAAGCGTTCTTCAAGGCGCCTTTCGGATGAAAAAAATAGACAAGAGTTGAAGGATTATTACCATGTTTCTGAATATCAAGTCGGTTCTGCCTTCGTTGAAGAAATCATTTGGAAGAAAGCATGTTCAAAACTACGACTTGTGTGGTGGGTACAGCAACAAATAATACCTGTTTTGATCTAACACTGGGGTAGTCGAGGCCATAAAGAAGATGGGCCTTCCGCAGTACTACAAGGGCCAGAAAACCACAATTATCGATGCCTATCCAGGCATTGGGATCTGGTCAGCTGCGTTGCATAACACACTGCAACCTGAAAAACACATCATGTTAGAGCCTGTGGTGGGATTTCAGAAATACCTTCGACCTTTTATAGAAGAGATCGAAACACCTTCCGAAACAAATGTGCAACTTCGATCAGAAGACCCATTTCGGTGGAGCACGTTCACAGATCTCGCTAACAATGGCATTATTTCACCTCAGCTGGCGCCACGAGATCAGATCAATCCGTTTCTGATCTATACCGCCAATCTCACGAGTATACAGGGCGAACAACTATGTGTACAGTATCTCAATTGCATTATGAATCAAAACTGGCTTCAGCGTTATGGAAGAGTTCGTCTTCTTCTCTGGGTTCGCCACGGAACCGCTTCTAAATTGTTAGGCCAACCAGGCGGAAAATTTCGACAACGAGTCAGTGTTCAAACCGAATCATGCTCCAATACACGGCTAGTAATTGGCTCTTCCCAAGTTGACGGCCTTGTCGAGCAGGCAGAACAGGAAGCTCCTTTTAATATGTCAGCAAAAGACATGTTTCCGGAAGTAAGTTGGACAATCTAAAACATAGCCAGCGTTCTCTAACTGTTGCATAGTCCTCAGCCAAATCACAGCAAGTGGTATTAATTCAAATCGATCCTTTGGAAACGCCTGTAGAAGGTATTGAAAATATTGATTACTTCGAATACGTTATCCGAACTCTTTTCATTCTCAAGTCACGTCCACTACATGAGGCGTTAGGGATTTTGGGCCCAGGAGCTCAGACAGATTTAGCCTCCAAGTTGGATGCTGCATTACTGAAGAAGTCTCCTGCTGAAATGAAGCTGGAAGAGTTCAAAGAAGTTACGCGGGTGTTTGGGGCATGGCCTTTCAAGCCTGATATTCTCCATGACTTTTACGAAGAATTTGACGCTCCCCCCACTACACATGTTTAAAAGGAGCAACAGTACACTGTGTACATATGGACTGTGTTGAAATTGAAATTGAAATAGAAATAGTTGATGCTTCTGTCATAGCGCGCGTTATAAATTTTATATGAACCAGGACTCTAAGGTGATTGACGTAACCCCGGGTGCTAACTTGCTGGATTAGGGAGTAGGTATACCCGATCGCTCATTGGATGTGAGAAGAGGCTCATCCAGAGAAAAGCTTTTTTATTATGGCCGAGGCTAAAGTGTGTACCGGCGGTACACTACCTGAGAATCAATGCTGAAGAAGATCAAGATCTAGCCGGGCCTGAGTCGGCTGACTTAATTGGTATGTACACGTATAGTCTAGACGAAGGAGTCCCGATGATAGCCGGGAACTTGTAGTCTCCCCGGAGTCTACCGGGTACGTATGTCGTTAGATTTGGGCCCTAGCTAGCCTCAACTGACAGCCCTCGGGGAGACCAGCTATAGCTTGACAGCTCAACTGACAGAAAGCCGGTTGTCGCGTGTAGCTAGGCACAGTTTCGGCCTTGAAATAAATCCACATGCGACATCCGGGTATCGGCAATAGCTAGCCCACCAAAAATGGATTGCCGTCAGTGTACCATAAACATGTACCTTCCTGATTCAGCTAAATAAACGCTAATAAAATGAATATTGTGAAATGCGGGGTAACTTTTTTTTTTTTTTTTTTTTTTTTTTTTTTTTTTTTCAAATTCAAGGGACTGTTTGGGCCATTTGGGCCATTTGGGCTGTTCAACTGTTGTCCACGTAGCAACCACACTGAAAACACTGAAAAGCCTGTTTTGAGCCTAAATCCCCCGCAAAATAAAACCCAAAAAAAAAAAAAAAGAGATAATACGCGCCTGATCAACGAGCCTATAACACTAGCATTAATTAGACGCAACAGACATATGGGGTGATGAAAACCTGTAATCCCAGGCCTAAATTATAATCCACTGCAGTACCACCCTCTCTTCATTATCGACTGCTCCGCCAAGTTGCTTCACTCAAGTTCTCTTCCAAGACTTAACCTTTGCTGGCAGCTGCCTTGATCTTTCGCCTTCGTTGCAACTCACCACTACTAAGAAAATAGACTAGTTTAATATTTTCCCGCTCGTCCATGCCAAGGGCTCTCCATATATGCCATTAAAAACCTGCCAAATCTCTCTCATAGACTACTCTTGCCCTCTTCACATCTAGCCATGTCCATCGCAAGCCCGAACTCAGCAGCCACGGAGGCCTTTAAAACTGAAGACCTTTCTCAAGAACAGAATGTCAGGCTATCTCCAGAAACGAAAAAAACAAAAAAACCTGTGGACTTGTTGACAAAAAGAAGGCTTTCTATTGCTGGAGAGAAAGACAAGAAAAAGCTGGTAGTGGCGTGTATTGGATGCCGCAAGAAAAAAATCAAATGCTCCTCTGATCGTCCAGCGTGTTCCAACTGCCTTCGTCTTAACATTCCTTGCGAGTATCCAGTCATTCGAAACCGAGGCTCGCGCTTTGGATATATGGAAATGCTCAACCGGAGAATGCAACACCTTGAGAAATACATCAATTGTAGCACGAATCCTGATTATCATCCCCAGTTTGTGACAATTCATAAGAAACCACAAGATGCAACTCTGCTTCCTCTTACAAGCTGTGGATCCACTCGGGGAACTGTGAATAGCGGCTATACGAATATTCGTTCAACCTTAGATCTCAACATCATCAACAAACAATCAAATTCCCAAGAAACAGAAACTTTGATAACTCAGCTTGCGCCCCGTTTGACGAGCGAAATTGCGTCTCCTCCCTCGCTCCCTTCACCGAGTCGTACCGTTCACGATAGGTATATATGCCGATTTTTCTATGATACAAAAGCTAACATTCTAGCATACTTCCTCCTCTAGATATCATAATCCACCTCGCACAATTGTATTTTCGGGACATACACGGCCAGACTTACAACTTTCTTCACAAGCCGACATTTATTCCACGTATCAGACAGGGAAAGGTCAATCATACTTTACTGCTGGCGCTATGTGGGCTTACTGCTCGATATTCTCGTCATCCGAGCATTTATTGCTCCATCCCGCATCAAGCGGGTGACCATTTTATTGCAGAAGCTCGCAAGGCACTTTCTGATGAGTTTGACGAGCCCACAATTGAAACGATTCAGGCCGTAATTTTCATTGTGCAAAACGACTTTTTCCGATCAAAAAGCAAAAAAGCAATGATTTATGTGTCTTTGGCAATTAGAATGGCCACTACTCTCGAACTTCACAATGAGCCTCGCGACCCGAATATGTCATTTCTGGAACGCGAGGCTCGTCGACGAACTTATTGGTCATTAATAATACTAGACCGATTGGCTCATTCTGGCCCTCATTGGCAAGTTCACCTCCGCACCGACACGCTTCAGATACAATTGCCTTGTAAAGATTACAATTTCGAACACAACATTCCGGTAATTACCGAGACCCTCCATGGAACTACACCCCCTCTCATTCGCACGGTTGAGTCTTCATCGTCTCATACTCCAAAAGGAGAAAACGGGATGTTTGCATATGCTGTTATTGTGACCATTCTTTGGTGTGATATTAACAAATATGTCATGGAAGGGTACAAATCCGAAACCATCCCACCTTGGAGGGAAGGCTCTACTTACCATGCGTTAGAAACTCGCCTGCAAAATTTATTTGCCTCTATTCCAAAGGAATACCAATATACAAGAGACAACCTCCAGGCTTTGGATAGCATTAGCCAAGGAACTGCACTGGTTCACTTACACAATGGGCTTTTAGTTTCACTATGTTTCCTGAGTCGGTCCATGTATCCTTTCAACTATAAGCAAATGAAGTTCGATGAACCCCCACCAAAAGCATTTCTTGAACGCTCTGCGACAAATATCATGGCTTGCGCAAAAGCTCAGTCTTCAATGGTCGAAGATGTTTTGGCACTGGAAGATTTTGCTATTGCTCCATTTGTTGCTTTTGGGGTATTTGCCGTGTCTTCTGTTCATATTGCAAACTCATTCTCATCAGACCCTATCGTTGCTTTAACGGCTAAAAACAGTCTCGCTGTAAACCTCAAGTTGTTGGTTATTATGCGTGAATACTATTACAGCATTGGCGTGTGGTGCATTCTTTTGAAAGACAGGTATTTCCAAAAAGCTAAGCGTCACAAACTCAAACAAGGCTCAATCAAGTTTAATGGGAGCATTACAGCTTCTATTAGAAGCAGTGAAGGAAGCGAAAAAAAACTTGTCGGCGATAGTGGAGTAATGGATGGGTTTTCACGACCTGGTACGCCACCTGTAGTCTACGCACCTGAAGAACTTATGAGTGTAGCTGCCAATAAACAAAACGAGCCGGGAAGACCGTCATCTCCTGAAGAGATTACCCAACAAACTGAGCTGGAGTCTCCGATGCCTGCTTATGACGGTGAAAGCTGGCAAGTTAAAGAAAGCACTGATAATTTTAAACATCTACAGCAACAAGCGTTTGCTAGAACGTGGAAACGAGCAGTGCCCCAAGCGTATGAACATTCGAAACATTCGGAACAAAAGGATTCTGATGCTTCTCCAAATAAACGCGCGAAAATCGATAAACCACCCACTCAAATTCTTAATAGTGGTATCTCAGAACCTACATCACCGTCTCAATTTGCAGAAATTTTTACCATGCCCACACACTCCGGAAAGCTGAATGTGGTCAATACACCAATACCCAGACATGTTGCTGCTTCTGCTTCTGCTGCGGAGCCCCTTACTGCTACAGCTCCAGAAGAGCCTATGAGAAATATCATAAGCATGACCAATGTTCCTGTTTTTCCGGATTCTTCTGGGGAATGGCTCAACTCTCTTGAATTATCGGAATTTACGCAGTTTGCAAACGACGACAGGGCAGATTTCGATGACAGAAATAATCCAGTACACTGGTTTGATGGGAAAATTCAGCAAGATGAGGAGGTCCCCGAACTTTATGAAACGGTTACAAAAGAGGCAAACGAGTCGAACGTTGAAGACGACGACGAAGAAGACGAGGAGCGTGCCAAGTCGGGCAATATCAGTAACACGCAAACGAAATGGTTGGACTTGCCAACGGACTATTCAATGATGTCTAATTTAGAGTCCACACAATCCCAAAGAGATCTCGAGTCAACACTCGCTTCCTCGAGGGCAGATACTCTAGGACATAATCTCCCCCCTACACCTCAAACTCAGAGTTTGCTGGATGAGATCTTTCAACAGGTTGCACACGAGAATTTTACGTTACACGAGGCTACTTCTGATTCACCTGAATCTTTATCGCCTTCTTGAATGATGTTGATAAATAAGTTATATAATATAAACAATATATATACTGTAGTCTATATCTTTTTTGCTTATCATCATGTGCCAGTTGTTGCTTCCAGTAGAGGAACTCGAAGAAGTGTTGGAAATTGAGAAAGGAACGAGAATAATATTAAGTTGCAAGTACAGTTATAAGCCGAATGTCAGATTTTCCTTGTATTATTATTTGTCTTGAATTTATGAATTTTTAGCACTTTCAGTGTAAGATACGTTAAGTGACATAAAACTTTTATAATTATTTTAAAATATATATAATTGGGAGCTTCAAATTTTTTTGCTTCAAGTTTTTTTTATATTATTTATCCCGAATTTATGAATTTCGATGCAAAAATAAAATCTATTTAATATTTTTTTTTCCCTCGGGTTAAGATATCCTACATAAATTCATCTCCCATTCCAGACTCATGATTATCTCTGTAAGGCCCGTCATCCCAAATTCCTGATTCCATGTCTTTGTCGAAATGGCCAGTATCGCTTCTTTCATATTCAGCGTACACGTCGTCTGATTGTTTGTTCAACTTAAGAATCACTCGAGGTGCGGCTGGCTGCTCGACACCCATTAATAAATTACTTTGGTCTTCTTCGCTCAATCTGCCCACTGAGGGTTCCGTAAGAGCCCTAATAGCAGCGCCTGGAACGAGTTCATTGTACTTTTCATTGAAAGACTCTTGCAACTCGTTTGCATCGTCCACAACAAGAGAGCCTTCCTCATTGTAGATGCGGGCGTTATCGAACATTAATTTGAAGTCTGCTTTGAATTCCGCTAGCATCTGGTATGTGCCGTTGTTTATTCTCTTTTGAATCACGTCGCAGGCAATGGGATTTTTAATTAGCACATAATAGTCCGGGTAGATTCGTTTGCTAGGGAGTTCTAGAAATAAGTCGATCCGGCGACGGCCAGATTCAGGCTCAATACCGCTCGTAACATGGTCATAAATGGTACGCATTTTGTTTGTCAAATCCGCTCTTGCAACAGGCGACAGAGTTTCTTTAACCTTGGGTGGCCGGCCTTTTCCCTTTTTACGCGGAGGTATTGGTGTCACGACTCTATCAGACATTGCGGCCGCAGACGCGGCGTTCGTCGCTGCAGCTGCTGCTTCGACTTCGGCACGGGGACGGCGGCCTCTTTTCCTCTTCACACCAGTGGTAGTTCCGTTACTGACAGCAACCGGAGACGGTGTATCGTACTCAACGTACGAAGGGCTTCTAGATTCTGCCTGGCCAGGTTCAGACTCAGGTTTGATTCTGTTGTCCTTGCGTTTTTGAATGCGAGCACGTTTACGAGCAACTGCATCTTCTGGAGTATCTTGATCATTATCAATCGCGTCAAGCCATTGCTCCTCGGTCAGACCATCATCATAGTGAAGTACCTTTCTTTCCCTCGCACCTCGACCATAGTTTTCCTCCACAGGCTTTGGATTTGCGGCAGCTTCGGCGGCCTTGGCAAGATATGCTGCTGTATAGATTTCGGGTAACTCCTTATCAGTAAATAACCGGTCGTACTGCCTGCCCTTTCCATAATCCGATTCGATATTCCTTTTCCTGTCTATTTCAGCAAATAAAACCCTTTCATCATCATTTCTGGCTAGAATTTCGTTTAACTCGTCATCATCCAACTCTTCATCCTCCTCAGTTTTAGTGAGCAGCTTCTGCTCTTCTTGCTCTAACAAGGATCTTAGAAAAGCTTCCTGTTCTTCTGACGTTGATTTATTGTCGAACTTTCCAGCTTGGATAACCTTGCCATCAATATCCAACTTTTGGTGAGCACGAGCTAAAATGGTTTCCTCAACTGAACTTTCCGTAATCAAACGCAAAATTCGTACTTCCTTAGTCTGCCCAATACGATGGGCACGATCCTGAGCCTGGAGATCTTGATGAGGATTCCAATCAGAGTCATAGATAACCACTGTGTCGGCAGTTTGCAGGTTAAGACCGAGTCCACCTGCGCGCGTAGATAACAAGAAACAAAAGTATGGTGAGTTGGGAGCATTAAACTTCAACAGCAAATCAGTACGATCCTCAGCCTTTGTTCCACCATCTAAACGTAGGTATTGGACACCTCGAAGACGTAGAAAATCTTCCATGATGTCCATAATTTGTGTCATTTGAAAAAATAGAAGTATGCGATGGTTGGTTGCTTGGAATTTTGGAATAACTCGATCAAGCAGTTCAAATTTTCCGGCTGTTCTCCATAGTAAATCATTGGAAAGCTTATGGGGGTTGATCAAGTTTTCGACTTCTTCAAACACAAATGGGTGATTGCACACTTTGCGTAATTGCATCAGTTTGTTGTTCAAGCCCCTTGCATTAGTTCCTCCAACAGTTTTACGGAACTTGAGGATTTGCTGGTATACACTAGACTGAAGGGCGCTCATCTTACACTTGATGACTTTTTCTACCTTATCGGGAAGGTCCTTTTCAACATCCTTTTTCAGTCTCCGCAGTAAAAAAGGTCGAAGGACTTTGTGTAAACGGCGAATAACTAAAAGAGTTTCTTCTTCTGACAAATCTATTTTATCCTGCCCGCCAGTATTGATGAACGGTGTATTGAACCATTCGTCAAAAGACTTTACGGAGTTGAAAATCTTTGGCAGAACGAAGTTAAGCAAAGCCCAGAGTTCCGGAAGATCATTTTGTAAGGGCGTGCCCGTCAAAATAAGTCTATATCTTGTAACATAGAACTGAGTAAGAGTGGCCGAAAGTTTGGACTGAGTATTTTTCATACGATGGCCCTCATCAATGATCATGTGAACCCACTTGATTTTGCTCAATACAGCTTTATCTCTAATGATATATTCGAAGGTCGTGAGCAAAACTTGAAAGTCATTTGCGCGAACTTGATTTTGTTGCAGTTTACGAGCGGCAGGAGGTCCCTTGTAAACAATCTTTTTCACGCTGGGGGCCCATCGTTCGAATTCCAAAGTCCAGTTGGTAAGAGTCGATAGCGGAACAATGATTAGATAGGGGCCGGGGATACGCTTTGTTTCAATCAAATAGGTGATGAGTGAAATCGTTTGAATTGTTTTACCTAGACCCATTTCATCAGCCAGAATTCCGTTCAAGTTGTTATTGAATAAGGAAACCATCCATTGAAGACCCTTGACCTGGTACTCTTTCAGTGTTCCTCCAACAAGAATGCTAGGCTGTTTAGTAATAATCTCTTTTACACGGTGAGCAACTGCGTAATAGTCGACGTCTTCATTATTGGTAGTCGGGGTATCTTCAGGATCATCGACAGTAGAGTAGCTTGTATTAGAATGAATGGCCCGAGTGTGTTTTTGTTGGCTTTTCACAGCTTGAGCCAGCGACCCCAAAAATGAGTTGGTTTGGCGGAGCAAGTGAGTAATGCGAGTATCCTTAGTTTGGTCAAGAAGCTTAATGTATGCCTCTTCGTCGTTGGCTCGCAGAGCCTGTAAACGTTGTTTAGCTGTCCGTTCAGCCCTTTTCAGCTCTTCCTTCTCAACATAAGAGTGAAAGGATATAACGTTTTTTCCAAATTTTGTTCGTCGATCATGTTTAATAATGATGTTAGAATGAACAGCGGTGGAGTGGCTACACATGGCTTTTAGGTTATCTCGTTTCTTCTGATTCTCTCGATTGGCACGCTCAGCGCGTTGTTGATTATCAAACTGCTCGGTGATATCTGCTTCCATTAACGTTGGCTGCTTCATTCTAGTAAAGTGAATTTGGTTTCCTTCGTTCATAGCCACAGTATTGAAAAAATAAAGATCTGCAACGACATCTCCACGTAGAGCCTTTTGCTTGTTGAGAAGCTTGAGAGACTTGAGTTCAATGATTTTATCTAGCTCTTTCTCGTCCATATCAGCAAGGCCATGAGAAGGAAAAAACAGATCACTTTCTAGAGGTAGGTCTCTCACATCACTTGAGAGCTCTACCACGCGATTAAAAATGCGGTCGGCAATTGATTTTTCCCGCTCCTGTTTCATGCCCTTAATATCTAACGGCAGTGGCATTAAGGATGGAATGAACTGAGTAGTCTCGGTTGTTGTTACTGAGTTTGAGAGATCGACGACTTTTGGCAAAAGTGAAACTGGTTCGATAAGACCAATAACGCCAAGCTTTCCAAACGTTGATGTCGGTTGAGTTACCCCATCATCTATTGGAGTGGATGACATGGTTCTTGGGGCTGGGCTAGCGGGCTTTGAAGCGGGCATAGGACTTTCTACTGGTTCACTTGGAGGCCTGTTTGGAGTGCTGGGGGATACTGACGGATATAAAGAGGCTTGCACAGCCGGAGGGACGGTTCTAGTTTTATATAAGGATTTAAACGCTACCATTTGATTGCGGAGAGTATTGCTTTGCGCAGGTGTAAAAACAGAGGGGTTGGAAGGTTGCGTGAAGGCAGGCTGGGGAGTTTGTTGCTGTTGCTGTTGCTGCATCTGCTGCTGTTGTTGTTGTTGCTGTTGCAGTTGCTG
>JAJMKT010000456.1:0-17564 GCA_030563985.1 Geotrichum restrictum
AATAAGCTCGAATAGGGGCCTGTTCCTATTCGGATGTGTGTATAATAAATAAGATGGTTTGAATCGAGCTAAATATCTCTTATGAATGTTAACAAGTGTTAAGGGGGATATACTAGACTAGGTGCAAGGCACTTACTTCTTCTTTAACGGAACGTCTTCTCTGGGCCGTGATGCATTAATGATGAGGAGTGTGTGTGTGTGTGTAGCGTTCTTGTGTGCTTGTACGCTGCAACGAGTAATGTGAGAGTAGTGTGTGTGATAGAGCTTCAGCGCGTGTTGGGCTTAGAGCATGTATGGATGCTTGTAAAGTCATGCGCGTTCGTGCTGGACAAGCTGTTGACACCGTGGTGGTGGTCCTGTCCCTCTAGTATCATCGACTGTGTCTCTCGTCGTTCTCCAGTGAGTAGTGTGTCTTTACTGGATAGTTCAGATGGCACTGTTACCCTGAGTATGGTTCCTGTAGCTCTCGTACCGAGTAGCTCAGGGACCATATGCAAAATGGAAGGTGGGTGCGGCTAGCCGCAGCCGTACCCTGACAACGAGTTATAAAATCATGATAGCTTGCTAGCTAGCCAGGTGGTGCACATGTTTGTTGTCTTTTTTTTTCAAAAGCAGTTGGAATGAGAGTGCCGAATATTAATATATATATCATTACTTACTGATCACATGTACTCTCAAAAGATCTATCGATCTACGTCGTGGTCCTGACAAGGCCTAACAAATATATCAAACAGACGAGCCCGTAAGCTTGCAATGATTTAGTTGTTTTTTGTTGCATTTAGTAAAATTATTTAATTTATTTGTTGCAATTACTGTTTATTTGATTAAAAACTTATACAGTACACGTAATTCCTTAAATGGTCCTGCTTTAACGTGGCCCTGCAAGGGACTGGTCGGCAATGCCCAATAGATTAAATAAATAAACATGCAGGTGTTGCAGGTGTCCATGCGAAGCTAGACATATCCTTCTACTGTAAACTGTTTTGACTTCAACCGAAATTTCATTTTTTAAAAATCATAGATTACTTGCGTTACTTGCGTTACTTCCTGAGTGATAATTGCGTTATTGTTTTCTTCATAAAACACATTACTTTCTTTGACCATAGGCCTTGGTAGCATAGTCACCGTCAATGACAATAATGTCTTCAGGACGGTAGTCCTTCTTTCCAGTAAGGTAGGAAGTCAAAATGTTCTTGACACCAGCTGCGTAGCGGGCTTGGGCATCAAGAGAGGTACCAGAAAGATGAGGAGTCATTGCGTTACCGGCGCCGTACTTGTTGCGCATGGTACGCCAAGGGTGGTCCTTGGGCGCAGGCTGGGGGTACCAAACATCACCACCGTATCCGCGAAGCTGGCCAGATTTCAGTGCATCAGCAACATCGTCTTCAACACAAATAGCTCCGCGCGCAGTGTTGACAAGCCACGAGCCCTTCTTCATCTTGGAAATCAGTTCCTTGTTGAAAAGACCCTTTGTGGACTCATGAAGCGGTGCATTGATTGTAACGATATCGGACTGAGCAAGCATTTCCTCTAAGTCGGTTACTCTACGGGCGCCAAGCTCCTTCTCAAGCTTGGGGTCAAGAGGCTGGTAGTCGTAGTATAGGAGCTCCTTAGGGTTAAAGGGTACAAGTCTTTGAAGAACCCTGGTTCCGATTCTGCCGACACCAACAGTGGAAATAACCTTTCCTTCAATGTCATACGAATCCTTGGCAACACCAGCAACATCCCATTCACCGTTAATGATTTGTTCATGGGCGGGTACAAAGTTGCGGACAAGAACCAGCATAGTCATGACGACGTGTTCAGCAACGGACTGGACATTGGATCCAGTGACTTCCAAAACACCAATCTTACGCTCATTGGCAGCATTAAGATCAACATGATCGGAACCGACACCGGCAGTAATACAGAGCTTAAGGTTCTTGGCCTTCATAATGCGCTCACGGTTAATGTATCCAGGGTGGAATGGAGTAGTAATGACAATTTCAGCATCAACAATGTGCTTGTCGAGATCAGAGTCAGCGCCTTCCTTTGAGGCAGAAGTAATAAGCTCATGGCCCTGGCCTTCCAGCCATTCGCGCAAACCGAGTTCGTTCTCCATGCATCCCAAGAGGAGAGGTTCGTCATCAGCGTGAGAGCCGGCAGAGTAGAGAATAAGAAGGACCTTCATTGTGTAGTGATTGAGTGTTTGATTGATTGAGTGTTTGAGTGTTTGAGCGTTAGAAAGAGATGTAAGAGATGTAAGGGATTGATGAGGAATATAAAAAAAAGAAGAACAGAGGGAATTGAGTCCGTTTATATAGCTTTTCAGTATCCAAACATTAAATATTCATGAACTGGTAAAGCTCGTTGGCGCTGTTCATTCTAACTTCGTAGCGTGTTACAAGGACCTTGCCCCGCATTTTTCACAATGACAATGGGGTAGTAACTGGTAGTTGCTGTTACTGAGCCGCACGAATATTCGGGAAAGAAGGCAAAAAAACACAAAAAAAACCAAAATTTACTTGAAAAATCACAAAAAAATCAAATCACGGTCCGACAGTCTGCGGCTCACAAGGGCCAAAGTAGCTTCAAAGTGGGGAGATTGATATTGGATTTGGCGGATTTTACAGACTTTGATGCCTTTAATGAGCCTTTAAATCCTGTTGGATGCTGTCAGATACTGCTAATTGGTTGAGACACGAGGTATTTAAAACCATTTGGACCGGATGATGAACTCGACTTCATCGGAATTCAGCAGTTTTGGACTGTGCCGGAGAATTAGATTTGCAAGCAAGAAATTACAACTTCAACAATATTTACTATTTACACCTCTCATATACATCCTTCTCTCTACCGTCCAATGTTCAGCAAAAGACTGTTTGACGATCCTGATTGTCCACCATTAGACTGACTGGAAGGCAAGTAAGTCACGTTGGGCGAATTGGCAAGGATGCTAGCAATATCCTTTGAGGCCTCAATACGACGAATCATCAAAAGGCCGTCACCAGCCTTGTCCAATGCCTTGGAAATGTGCTCGGCAGCCTCGGCTTCTCCCTCAGCACGAATAACCGAAGCTTGACGCTCTTGCTCGGCCTTTTCAACCGTGAAACGAGCACGCTCAGCGTCTTGCTGGGCAATCTGCTTTTGCTCAACGGCCTTGGTGAATTCCTTACCAAAAGCCAGGTGGGTGATGGAAACATCCTCTAGCTCAATGTTAAACTCACCAGCACGCTTGCGCAAGTCCTCTCTGATGCGAGAAGATACAAGGTCTCTCTGGGTAATCAACTCTGAGGCGTCAAACTGGGCAACAATGCTCTTCAACACTTCATTACCAATGGATGGCAAAACACGCTCATCGTAGTCAAGTCCAAGGGCCTGGTAAATATGAGGAAGATTGGTGATTTCGGGACGGTGTAGCACTCGGAGAGTAAGGGAAACCATTTGCATGTCCTTGGAACCTGTAGTGGTGGTGATATTGCGGGGTTTGGTTCGGACATCAAACAGGATGGCCTTCTGAAGCCAGGGAACGAGGAAATGAGTTCCCTCGCCAACAACTTCTTTTTGCACACCACTCAGGCGATCAAAAATGACTGCTCTAGAGCCACCCTTGACATCGTAGATGGAGTTCTGGGCAGTGTACAAGAGAGCGGCGGGAAGTACCAACCCTGCAGCATGTTAGAAAGCAATGATATCAATGAGTGTGTACATACCGGTAATTGGATTCTTCAATAATCTTGCCATTGTATATTTGGGTCGTTTTCAATGAGGTTCAATGGTTGATTGGTCTTGTTGTGAGTGGCAAACTGAAAAATGAAAAAGTGGAGGTTAATTTAGTTAATGCTGAAATATTCGCAGCAATATTCGCAGCAATATTTGTGGTCCGAACATGTGAGCATGACGAGTTGCGCTCCATGCAATACCGCAGTAGAGATACTACGGCAGAGCTAGGTTCTACAGCGCAGTTGGCTAATTTTACCCGCAAAACACATCTGAACTACCTCAGGCATTAGCTTATTTACTCCGAATTCTTACGGGCAGTCTTTCTTCCGCGTAAACTATCGTTTTGCCACTTTGAACTTTCACTCACAATTTTACCGAAATCTCAAGGTTAGGGCTTTGACTACTGGACGTCAGATAGTGTTTAAGGCTTCTTGTGGCAAGCGCAGTGGCCAAATTATTGAAAACAACAAAGCCTCAACGAAAAACCTGAATACCTGAGATTATCAGCAAGGCAACTACCACAACGACAACAACGACACAACGACACAACGACAAGAACAACAGCAAGAACTACTACAATAACGACGACGCCGGCGATGAAAGTAGAATCACCGCAAGTGAAACAAGAGACCGACGCGGCTTCTTCAGTCTCCCTGTCAGGCACTAGCACGCCCATCAACATCTCAACTACTCTTACCCCCAGTTTAATTCGCGTGGGATGCAAATGTTATGTTGAAAAGGATGGAGAAAAACGTTTAGCAGAGATTCTTGGAACGCGAGTGCGAAAAGATGCACTTGAGTTCTACGTGCATTATAATGAATTTAACAAGGTATGTTGTTTGTTTCCCAGATCCCAAGTCTTTCGCTGCTGCGCTCTTGGTGCTAATATTGATATTTGTGTAGCGTTTGGATGAATATGTTGGTGAATCTAGGCTGGACTTGACAATGCCTGTCGAGTGGCCAAAACCAGAAAAACCAAAGAAATCAGCTGGAGCCATAACGAAGGCAAATAACTCCAAGGTCTCGAAAAACAACAGTAATAATAGTAACGGCAGTCAAATCAGTAAACGAGGTCGAGGAGGGATCAAAAAGGGCGGCGCTTCATCTTTAGCCACTGGCGTCAATACTCCAGAAGAACTAGACGAAAACAAAGATGTCATGGATCTCGACAACTTGAATGTAAACGGAGCTGGTGGTGATAACGGTTATGACCGAGGTGAAGAAATTGAAAAACTACGAACATCCGGTTCCATGACCCAGTCGTCTCATGAAGTCAGTCGTGTCAAGAACATTCAGCGCATTATTATGGGTGCACACCAAGTCGAGCCTTGGTACTTCTCGCCATACCCCGTGGAACTCACTGAGGAAGACGAGATTTTCATTTGCGAGTTCACGCTATCATATTTCGGGTCGCGAAAACAGTTTGAGCGATTCAGAGCTAAAAGTACGTTAAGACACCCGCCGGGGAACGAAATATATCGGGATGATCATGTCTCCTTTTTCGAAATCGATGGCCGAAAGCAACGCACTTGGTGCCGAAACCTGTGTCTGCTTTCTAAACTGTTTTTGGATCATAAAACATTGTACTACGATGTGGACCCGTTTCTGTTTTATTGTATGACCAGGCGAGATGAAATGGGTCACCATCTTGTTGGATACTTTTCAAAGGAAAAGGAATCTGCCGAAGCCTACAACGTCGCGTGTATTCTTACTCTCCCCCAATACCAACGTCACGGATATGGTCGCGTTCTCATTGACTTTTCATACAACCTGTCAAAGAAAGAAGGCAAGCTGGGCTCGCCTGAAAAGCCTCTATCGGATTTGGGTCTTCTTAGTTATCGCGCATACTGGGCCGATACTATTGTAGAGCTTTTAATTGAAAGCCAAAAGGCTGAAACCACCATTGAGGACATTTCAACTACCACGTCCATGACCACTACGGATATTCTGCACACATTACAAACCCTGAACATGCTCAAGTATTACAAGGGTCAACATATTATATGTTTGACAGAGGCCATGGTCGAAAAGTATGAAAAGCAAAAGAAGCGCAACCGAAACAAAATTGAGCCTCAAAGGCTTCAATGGAAGCCTCCTGTTTTTACTGCTGCGCAACTACGCTTTGCCTGGTAAAATCACTAAAAATATTGTACCCACTACAGTGGAACGACTATATATATATTTCTTAATGATGTAATTTTTTTTTAATTTTTTTTTTTCCTCAGTCAAACGGAATCATGCCAGTTACCTGCCGTAACTCCTGTTGTTGAGAGTGTTCCATTTGATTAGCAGCGATTGCACTAGGAACCTTGATACCACAACAGTCAGCCCAGTTACTATGTACATGAGGGGCAGCTGAACCTGGTTCTGGGGCAGGCGAAATGCCTTCAGGAGCCGGAATCAATGACCCAAACAAGTAATGCTGCATAATGGGCAGTTTACCCAAAACTTCGGCCTTGTACATTTTCAGCATGCCTTCATTCACTTTTGACCATTTCTTGACGCCCGAGATATCGTCCAGCATGGGGGAATGCCACCGTAACGACGCGCTTTTAACAGAGTTGATGAATTTTATGCACGCCAAGTACATATATTTCGGGGCATACATTTCCAAAATATCTGGGTCGTGGATAGAAATGGGTCTCAGGTGTTTATGTGTCGATAACTGAGCGGAGCCGAACAGGAATGGCAGAAAGTGGTAGTCGTCTAATCCCCATACACCATGAGATCCGGCTGGTTCCAGCCAGTACATAGTTTGAATTTTGCGCATAAGGGCCAGATACCTTAAAAAGACTTTTAGCACTACAGCCGGGTATACAGTAGCAGTAATGATCTTTAATCGGTCCAAACATAGTAGAAACGATATGAAGTTGAGTTCATGCCCTGATCCGTAGTCGATTCGAGTTCGATTGCCCCAAGATTCCTGAAAATAAGCATCAAGCTCAATAATTGATTCTTCTGGAAGATTTGGTATTTCACTTGAGCTCAGTATGCTTGTTGAGCTAGCCTTCAGTTCGTCGTAAAAGTCTCTAAACTCAGGCTTTCCAAACCGCGATGAGACCATGTCCGCTGCAGGATGCTTCACGACTACAGCATCCACGCTATCTAGGACCCTCAGAATCGATTCAACTGCCTGTGATGATTGTTAGTTTCTACCGAGTCTTTGATCTAAAAAAGAAAAAAAAATCCATACCTTATCGGTTTCAACGTCTGCATCATTGGTAAGACCCTTAACAGAGTTGTTGAGACCTTCAACAAAGTCAATAATCAGAGAGCTGCTAGAGCTTTTGAGAAATATCTCAAGATCATTCTGTGTGAGTACACGTCGTACGGGTTTAACAAATGTAGTTGTCGTCATTGTTGAAAATATGTGTGGCAAGCAATTAGCAGAGATTGCTATGATTTTTGATTTCTGTCCCAGATTTTGGAGCTGTCAACTCTTATTTTTATTTCAGAATTTTAAATTGCAAAGGTATAAATCATGACTAAAATATTAGTCATAATGGCATGCTGGAACTGAAATTATGAAACTGGAAGTCCCTATATTAAATGTATCTCTCAGGAACAGGGGAATCATAAATTCAAATAGATATTTTGATTTTCTAGTAAAAAAATTGAATTTTCACCTCAATTAATTGGTTTAAACAACTTTTGTGTTCAATTGCGATCTAAATACTGCTAAAATTGTCATTATATAAGCGACAATTTGGCCGAGTTGGTCTAAGGCGTCCGACTCAAGAGTAATCTTTCACTAGGTTATAGTGTATTCGGATCTCGTAAGAGGCGTGGGTTCAAATCCCACAGTTGTCACATTTTTTGTATTTCTTGGCGTCATTTCTTTTTTGGTTTCTTGTTGAGCAGAGAATTAGACTATAGTGAAAAATAGATGCAACGAGCTCTAGAGATGCTATATTCCTGAGTAGCTACTTCCTGAGTAGGTCATCATAAAGCCAGTTTTGTACATGAAAGGTGACAAAACCCTGGGTAGACACCAGAAAGTGATCAAAGCCTAGCAAGTCAATTAGAACGGACTTGTTTGAATTCCTTTGAGTCTTTGTAAGGGATTTTAAAGCATTAGGAGTAAAAAAGTAGTCGCGATTGTAGTTTGCACGTATTCCATTCTGCATTTGCTATAGCGTTTATATAAATTTATATCCAATAAAAAATCAATAAAAAAGATCAATAAAAAGTTCAACTCAAAAAATAATGTGATAAAGAAAGTTGTAAAAAAATATACAAGATAGAAAATAAAAGAAAAATAAGAGATGAGAGAAGATAGAGAAAATAAAGAATAAGTAGCCTCAGCAAAGTAGATCAAGAATTATACTTGCATGGGCCCATTAAAAGTTCGATCAAAGGAGAGTAGCGAATGAAAAGAAAAGAAAAAAGAAGAAAAAAAATGAATGAGAAGATAAAAGAAGTAGTAAACCACACACTCTTATATCATGAAAATAATGCCAAAAACCCAAGCCACAAGTGCTGAGCCTCCACTCATCATCAAATGAGAAGCTCCTGCCTGGGAAATAACTTGGGCAGAAGTCTGAGAAACTTGAGCAATGGAAGATGTGAATGTCGAGGGTGCACAGTGTGAGCAGCTCTCAGTCACTGACTCGGGAGTAGTAGAGGCTTGGGTGGTCTCGACAGGAGTTGATACTGCAACAGAACTACTCGTCTCAACCACTGTTGTAGGAGAGTTTGTGATAGTAACGGCCTCACATGCCGTGCAATGCGCTGTGACAACAACAGTTGAGCCTTCAGATGTGGAAACATAAGTCTGAACAATGCTGACAGTAGGTCCTGGGGCAGTAACCACAGTTGAGCACTGCGAAGTGACAGTGTAAGTGGTACCTTCTTGCTCAGACGTCAGAGTCTGCATGGAGTAGACAGTAGAAGGAGAAGGAGTGACAGTTACTACATGGCATGTAGTGCATTCTTGAGTAACATAATTAGTGGTTCCTTCATTGACGGAAACAACGGTTTGCACAATGTAAGAGGTGATACCAGCCGCAGTGATGGTAGTGGCTTCACAGGTTGAGCAAGCTTCAGTAACAACAACATTCGAACCTTGTGAAATAGAAGTAACAGTTTGCTGGATAACGCTAGGAGCGGGAGTAATAACAACAGTGCTTGAGCATGGCATAGTCGTGGTAATAGTAGAGCCTTCAACAACGGAAATGACTGTAGAGTACCCGGTTGAGATGGAAGTTTGGCATGATTCACAATACTCAGTAGCTGCCTGAGTCACTGTACTGTAAACAGTCTCAGGCGATTGAACAGATGTCACCACAATGGTAGATCCTAGAGTTTCAAAGGTGGAAAGGATAGTAGTAGCAGGCAAAGTTGCAGTAATAGTCTGAGGTGTTGTGGCAGCAGCTGTGACAGCTTCAGTGGTAATGGTCTTAACTTGGTTACAGGATTCGCATGACTCAGTAACAATAACTGTGCTTCCAGTCTGAATAGAGGTAACAAGAACAGTGGTGCCGCCAGTTTCAAGGGTCGAGATTATAGTAGTAGCTGGAACAACCGAAGTTACAACGGCGTTAGAGCTTTCAGTGACAATCATAGTAACACTCTCGCCAGGGACAGTAGTTTCAGGAGTAGGAACACTGGGAGTAGTAGTGGGAGTGTACACGACAGTGCTAGTACGAGGTGTGGTCACAGTTATAGTGCTATCGCCCTGAGTAGAAATAATAGTAGAGATCCAAGTGGAAATGCTGGTATCGCATACCGTACAAAGCTCGGTAACGGTTGAACCAAGAAGGGTCGAGGTAACATACTGGGTGCTGCCTTCGGTGACAAATGTAGAAACAACAGTCTGTCCAGGAGCAGTGTATGTGATAGGAATGGGTGTTGTAGCGGCTGCAGTAACAGGGTTGGTAGTAACAGTCAGAGTGTTGTTACAGGTGGCACATCCCTCAGTAACAACGACAGTGCTGCCAGGTTGCACAGAGGTAACCTCGATGGTAGTACCACTCTTCTGAATAGTAGAGATAACGGTGGTTTCAGGGACAACAGAAGTAACTAGCACAGCGGAGGTCTCAGTATCAATGCTAGTGTAATCACTGCCAGAAATAACAACTGTTCCGGTAGGAGCACTAGGAGTAGTCGTAGGAGTAATAACATAGGTGCTTGTGGTGCAAGGTTGAGTTTTAGTGATAGTTGTTCCGCTCTCAGTAGTAATGAATGTGGTGTATCCAGTGGAGACGCTGGCGCAAGTGGTACAAAGCTCAGTAACAGTACTGCCAGTCAAAGTAGCAGTGATTATCTCGGTGCTTCCACCAGTGACGACTGTGGAGATTACAGTCTTTCCGGGAACAGAGTAAGTAACAGGAATAGGAGTAGTAGCTTCGGCAGTGACAGTATTGGTGGTAACTGTAACTACGTCTGTGCAAGTCACGCAGGGATAAGACAAAATGACGTTCATACCAGGAACAGTCGAAGTCACAACAATAGTAGTACCGCTGGTTTCTTGAGTTGATACAACAGTAGTCTCGGGGATGTATGAGGTAGACAGAACGGGAGTGACATCAGTTTCGATGCTGGTATAATCGCTTCCAGAAAGAACGACAGTTCCAGTAGGAGCACTGGGTGTAGTGGTAGGCGTAATAATATAAGTGCTTGTAGTGCAAGGCTGAGTCTTCGTGATCGTTGTTCCGCTCTCGGTAGTAAGAAATGTAGTGTATCCAGTAGAAACGCTAGCACAGGTAGTGCAAATCGAGGTAACAGTGCTGCCAGACAGAGTGGAAGTAACAACCTCAGTGCTACCACCTGTCGTAATTGTTTCAACAACTGTAGAGCCAGGATAAGTAACAGTAATAGGAACTGGAGTAGTGGCGGGTGCAGTAACAGGATTTGTAGTAATTGTGACCACATCGGTACAAGTTGCACAAGGATAAGACAAAATGATATTCTGTCCAGGAATTGTTGAAGTAACGACAACAGTGACCCCGCTGTTTTCCATAGTTGAAACAACCGTAGTCTCTGGAACAACTGAGGTAGAAAGAATAGGAGTACTTTCAGTGGCAAAAGATGTAGCATTCTCCTCTGAAGTAGTCACGGTTCCAGTAGGTTCGCTAGGAGTAGTGGTGGGTGTGATAACAATTGTGCTCGTGCAGGGTTCAGTGGAATAAACAGGAGACCCGCTGACCATAGTAGTAACAGTCGTAACTCCAATGGAGACGCTGGTCTGGCAAATGTCGCAAATGTCAATACTATTAGCTGGAGTTGTGGAAGCGCCTATTTAAGTTAGTTAATTGTCAGTCAAGTACGTTAAAATATACTTACCAGAAGAGCCAGACGCTTCTTCAGTGGCACCGCTAGAGACGGCTTCAGTAGCACCGCTAGAGGCAGCTTCAGTAGCACCACTAGAGGCGGCTTCGGTAGCAGAACCAGAGGCAGCGGCGGAGGAAGATACAGTAGCAGCAGTAGATCCAGAGGCAGCTTCGGTAGAGGCAGCTTCGGTAGCACCACTAGAGGCGGCTTCAGTAGCACCACTAGAGGCAGCTTCGGTAGCACCACTAGAGGCAGCTTCGGTAGCACCACTAGAGGCGGCTTTGGTAGCATAACCAGAGGCAGCGGCGGAGGAAGATACAGTGACAGCAGTAGATCCAGATGCATATTCAGTAGCAGAGGAAGAGACAGCAGCAGAGGAAGAGATAGCAGCAGAGGCAGAGGAAGAAACGACAGTAGAGGCGGCGACAGAAGTAGCACCAGATTCAGATGCAGCGCTGGATGCAGCTTCGGATGCAACTTCGGTGGAAACTGCAGGTCCGGCAGTGGCAGAGGTAACTTCGGTGTCAGACGATGAAGCGCCTCCAGCCGAGCTGGCCATAGCAGATGAACCACTTTCAGTGGCGCTTATATCAGAGCTAGAGGCAATGAGAGAAGTAGTTGCAGACGAAAATGCGGAGTCGGCCGTAAAGACAGATGTTGTTGCACCATAGTTACCACGCTTGAAAAGTGGGAACCCCAAAACTCCCGGGACGAGGAGAACTAAAGCGAGCTTCATTTATTGAGAGATGCAACAAAAAAGAGGGAAAGGGAGGATAGTTGGATGTTGTGTGTTCTAATGCAAATTAGTCCTTTTTTGTTATTGTTTTCAAAGTCAGTATTATTAGAGAGTGTTTAACGAGGGATAGATATGATGGAGAAAGGACTCTTGATTGTTCACGGCTGGTTTCAAAATATTTATGTTTCTTGGTTATAAGGCTCTCTATTTATCTATTTCTTAATCATATAGCTAAACACGAGCGTACTGAACTGGAGAGGCCGAAACGTTCGAATGAGGTGAAAAGAAAACAGAGTGAAAAAAAGAAAAAAAAGAAACCATGAACATACAAAAAAAGCAATTGAGGTCACAAAAAACACGAAAAGAGTACGAGTGTCAATGTTCGAAACATATGTGATACCAGGAACGTTTTGCAAGACTTGATAGGATTTTGTACTGAAGCTGAGTTTCAAGTAGACTAAAAAACAGATCTAGACTAAAGACAAACGAACATTTACACTAGCTAATTAAATATCTAAATTGATTGATTGTTAAGGGTGGACCTGAGTGGGATTTTGAGATCAAGCCATGCTTAAAAGAAGTTGTATATAGGCTATTTTATACTTTGAAGCTTTTTTTACCCCTCGAGTAAGGGCCATGATAATAAAGTATATATACTACAGTATATAGAGCTCTGTTATTGCTAGCTGGACCTTAAGCAGCCAGCTAATAGACTCTAGGCTCCAAGTATGAATAAAAATAAGTTATGTTGTCAATATATATAAAAGTATTCAAACTGTTGCGAAGATATATATTCTGGCGCCGGCCTGCCCTCAAGACTTAAAATAAATAAATGAATGCTTCAAATCCAAGCGTTAATATATTAACTGTCATTCTCCATAGTACGAACTTTCTTAATCATTCCTTGTATTATTATTTGTCTTGAATTTATGAAATGCAGAGAACCTGCCTAAGTGGGACTATATTCCACTCCCAATGCAGTATTTCCCGCCGCATACCTGCCCTAATACGGCATTTCAGCATTATATATTTGTTTGTTTACATTTAATTCGTTCATTGCATAGACTATGTTGATGTGTTCTAACACCTGAGCCAACTCATGTCTAAGGCTTGATTGTGTGGCACCAATTAAATGAACTATTATGAAGCACCTGTGTTCACCCCGCTGTTCTCTCATTTATAAACAATATGCCATATTTCAGTGTCTATCATTGCATGCACACCACTTCTAAAATTAGAGTCCATATTTAACTTGGGCTATTGCTATTCTACTTAAGAATTTATGTGCCTGAACAAATCATCTCAAAATATAAAAGAAAACAAAAAAGAAAACATGAAAGAAAACGAGCATGAAATCGTGGTACAGCCGTGCGACGCCTTTGGAATTGTGTACATTTGTATGTGAGCTTCATTAGTACTACCTGAATATGCAATCTAACGCCTCTTTCTTCAAGATTTATCTTGCTATTTTTTTCTATAGTCTAGCTAAATCTCTGTATTTATGTATGCCAGAGTCAGTTAAAAAAGGGAAAAAGAAAACTACCAGTAGAAAGAGGGTCCAGTAATAACTGATTCACTATTGCTCATTGATATCGATATAAGTTAGATTAATTATGTATTCTCGTTTAGCTCTAATGAATTTTTATCCGATGTTATTCACCGCTCCCACTCTCTCCCTCAGAAATCAGCATAAAGCAGAGCAAAGCAGTGCAAACAGTGGCAAACCTTGACTTCGTCAAACAAAGTAGTCTTGTAGCTCTAGCCTCTAGTTATTATAACTTCAAACGAAGTTGTGAGAGATATGGATCTCTGGTTTGCACTTTGCACTGGTTCAAGATATATTTTGACAACTACATTTTAATAAATCCTTTTATTATTAAATTTATAGAACTTATTATGTCACTTTGTCCTTTGCATTGTATGTTATTATTAGAAAATATCAAGTCTCCTCCTTAATATATATATGAAAGTATATGTCAAGACAGTCAAGCTCATACTTTGTAGCTTGTGCGTATGCTAAAATAAAATTACATTACAACTTTGTAATTACACACATGGAGAATTTTCACTAATTGATAAGGTCAATTGATTTGTTTTCGACTTTTCCTAAGTTATAACCCGTAATTTTCGTAGTATTTTCATATCTCTAAGATGTACAGTTGGCTAGACTAGTGGCTGTACACGCCCTTAGACATTTGAAGAGTTAATGCTCTATTCGACTAGCAGTCCGCGAATCAGCTTAAATCAGCTTTAAGTTTGAAATTTATGCAAAGATGCATTGACTATGCCTAAAAAAGAAATACCTTATAAACCTTAAAGTTTTAGCGGTAATGATTTCCAGATCTCCTATTTAAAATATTTTCTAGCCTACATCTTCGAATCTCGCGACGTTTTTTTTTTTTCCTAAGCTCAAAATAAACAACTAGCACTCATTAACATATAATATATGTATAGGAGAGCCGTCTAACTAGAGTTATATGCAAAGCACTCACAAAATATTACATGTTCAAGTATTGATGTATACACTGCCATAGATTTTACAGGTACAGTACGTACCTTCGGAAGAGATTTTGGGCTGCAAAACTAGTCTAGTAGCTCTAATGCTATATATATATTTTCCTTATATTATTATATATACGGAGTTTTTCAATACATGAAGCACTCATCAAATGAGCAATAGTTCCACCTTTGAATTTAAATCATTTAGACTTGACTACATCATCGATTTCTGTCGAGTTCCATGCATATGCTGATGTTGTTAGCTAGTCTACTACCACCGTGTTAAATTTATTCTACTTTGTAAACAAAGTACAGTAAACAAGTAAAAAATCAGGGAAAAATGGTGCCTGAGTAGCTTAATGTCTTGATGTCTTGGTGATGAAACTTGAAACTGTTCTTAATTATTCACGCCATTATAATCTTAGGCACTGAACTGTCTCAGTAGCCATGTTGATTGTTTACTCTTTTTGGTGACTTAACTCATTTAATTGCACTTGTTGCAGGGCTTGACTAGCTAGACTATAAAGGTTCCACAAATAAGTGTTTTGAACGTTGTTATATAGGCCTTTTAGTTCCGGCTTTCATACATTCAAAATGTTTAGCAGCCGAGTTGAACAGCACTGATCCTTCAAATTTCGCTCAATTGTTTGCTAATAATTAATCAAATTAAACGTCCTAAGCTATATAGATGAGTTACAAACAGGCTCAGGCTTTTTTTACCCTAAGATACAGCAACTATACAAAGAAAAGTAGGACTTAAGTATTGGAAAATAATGTAGATTACGTATACCAACTGTTTGGAGTTGGAGTTGGAGTTGGAGGACATCGATGTCTCTGAACCTGCGTTGACTTTTTGTATGTGCTTCACAGAGGTTCACACCATACTTATTAACTCACTCATAGTTAAATATTCTCATGCTAGCTCATGATGATGTTCACCATATAGTTGGTCCCACATCCCAGCCATAATTAACGCTTTCTCGTTAGTTATTTCCGCATGTACCGACAGCAAACATATGTACACGACTACTACGTACACGTTAATCAAGGCACTTAATCGAATAGCTCGTTTCCACATTACAATGAAATTTGGCCAGTAGTCTATGGCGAGCCCACTTTTAAGTCAGATCCTTTAGTGGTGGCGTGGTGTGGGTTTCTCAAGCGAAAACTGAAAAACTGATTGCGATCGCTTAGTCCAACTGACTCCAACAGCCAGCATTGATTAATTGTCCCACTGACTCCCACGTATACTGACACCATGCGTAGATGGTAAATACTGCTAAACAGTAATACTGGACAGTAAACCCCACTCATACTTTTCGAAGTCAATTAGCAGTGCTTGCGGCTGGTGGCTAGTCTACCTAGCCTATAGTCCTACTTTGAAACAGCTAGCAAGCCCATAAAATAGGAGAAGCCCTAACTTTATGAAATAATTTTGTATTCAATTAGTCAACGCAGGTGTGGATCAATTAAAATTACGGTGTATATACGCTGTAGTCTACGTAGTAGTTGCTAAGTGCGATTGGAGCAACGAAAAAACTACGTACTACCACTCATCTGATCCCATCATGTACTGTCTGCCAGTGTCTGGAAATAGGTCCACTAGATCTACACAATACTTGTACGTTCTCGTCAAGCAGTTATCTAGATAGTAGACACTACGTAATAGACAGATGTAAAAATACAATATCAATTGGTTAAGTAATTACCCCAGTGATGCCTGAACTGCTATGTGATCTGCCTACAAATTCGTCTCGTTGTCCGTGAGCCCCACTGACTATGTTTACATATATCCTAGTTAGAGTGGGTTGAAACAGAAGCAATACAGATGGTGCATTAGCAATACTCTACTTAGAGTCTACTATGTCTTTTTTTTTACATACGGGCCCCAGTTGTTCCAGAGTGAGATATCAGAACAATCGCCACACGACGTCAGGTGCAATGGTGGCTGCCTATGGGTCTAAACTTTCTCTAAAGTACCTTCACACGCCATGCGAACCAACATTGAGTATGAACTATGAAGTACTATGAAGTTAGTATGAACAGAGTTAATTCAAATTCTCAACCGAACGACCAACTTCAAAAATCTGAGACATGGCAAAATATTTTAATTACTGTAGTCTACAACTGATATCTCTCTGACGTCTTATAACCTCGCTGAGGACGGTTTTCGATTGAGCACCAACGTCATCTACAGATTTAACAGTACTGAATCTACTGATCTATACATATGCACCCTCTATTTAGATACATAAAAAATAACTGCTGGAAATTCGCGAGATGATGTTTGTTTCAGTGCTCACCGCTAGGCGCTAGCCACTTAACAACCTGGGCGGGCGCCCGGCCGGCCACTGACACAAACTTTCAATTGAGAAATATCTTAGAGGTGAAACACAATCAACGAGACTAGAGTAACAGTATCAGCACTGCTGTATCAACAGCTTGCCGAGTACGAACGCCCAAGGCTTCTCATTCATTCAAACATTCGCGCTCTACGCCCAACCCACGCTACTCTCATATCAACCAGTGCAGCTTACAACCAAACAAGACCGCTGCAAGCCTACAACCACGCACTCTCTACTCATTCATCACAGCCCAGAGAAGACGTTCCGTTAAAGAAGAAGTAAGTGCCCTGCACCTAGTCTAGTATACCCCCCTTAACACTTGTTAACATTCATAAGAGATATTTAGCTCGATTCAACCCATCTTATTTATTATACACACATCCGAATAGGAACAGGCCCCTATTCGAGCTTATTACTCAGGCATCCGACGCCTAGCGAGGGCCGGACCTGACATCTTTCAAATCAAAAAGATAATGAGAGCGATGGGATTCGAACCCACGCCCCTTTCGAGACTAGCACCTGAAGCTAGCGCCTTAGACCACTCGGCCACACTCCCATAATTTCTTTTTAAATATTTGAGAAGTTTTATAGTGTATATCCACATATATTCACAAAAAATTTATTTTTGGTTGCGCTCATGGCTCAGAAGCAGAAGAGAAAACAGACCAAGCGAGAGCAGCTTTCGCAATCATTCAGATACTGGGAGGAGCAAGGAAATTTATGAGCGCGGTGGCAGTTAGATGCCTATATCTCTCCTGTGTGAACCCAATCCTCGAATATGGTATTGAAGTCTGGCAACAAACGCTCAAAAAAGAACAGATCAAAAAGTGGACACTTCTTCAAAACAGAGGCATGAGATGCCTACTTGGAGCAGACCGCTCTACACCGATAGCAGTTCTCGAAATGGAAGCTGGAATCCCCCCAGTGGAAGAAAGAGTAAAGAATTTGATTGAAATGAAGATGATAAGGCTACAGTACAAACTTAGCGCGACAAATCCATTGAAAAAATT
>JAJMKT010000457.1:0-17562 GCA_030563985.1 Geotrichum restrictum
GTGGATTAGGGTTTAACAACACCACCACTTTTAATACTATTTTTCCCAGTGGTGGTGATGATTCTCTCTTCACCATTATTCTTGTTATCATCGCTTGACAGTACTAGACCTTTGCAGGCATAGCTAACACAGTCTTCTCTTATACAGATCATCATTACGCTATCAATATTATTACACCTAGTTGGCGCTATTTCAAACATCAAGTCCTACCACACGTCTAAATACTTATTGCAGTTATTGAAATCCCCCCTATTAAACGGGACAATAGAAAGTTTTACCGTATCTATCTAGCACTACGTACGATCACGAATGCAATATAAAACACTTGCTGCAGTACAGTATATCTGATTGTTCAGTTCCGTGCCTCCTGCGGCTTAACATTTTTTTTTGACGGGTGTCATATAGAAACCTAGGATGCCTATTGTAATTATGCTGGAGATATCAAGTGGTTGTTTTTCTCTATTTCGTCTTCTAGATATTCACTTCGTTAATCAATCTTGGGAACGTTTCCCTTTTTTTTTAAAAAAAAAAAAAAAAAAAAAAAAAGAAAAAGCCTATTGTAATTGCACAGCTCATAGTTGAACTACTTCAGAAGATTCCTCAGACTCCGCCTTGTTGATAAGGGCCCTCAACTTAACAAAGTCCATAAATATAAAATTAGGGTAGGGATCTAGGTCGGGATAGACAAATTTGTCCTTAGTAACACTCGTTTCGAAAAGATTTGAATCAGCACACTCACAGAAGTCCTTGTAGTCAAAATTTTCCCTTTCTCCAGCAAGGTAAAAAGTGTCGGAAAATAAGTTGGATTCGGACGTGTGCTTACTTGAAAACAGGAACTTAACAGCATTGAACTGAAGGTTCGGGTGTTTCAATACCTGGGCGCGCAATTCCTGTACTCAATATATACCCGAGTTTCAGGCATTTCACTACTAACCATGTAAGAATCAGGATAGTCTTGAAACGGCTCAACACTAATAAATATAACTTGATAGTTGAGTTTGCGCAGGTTTGGTCCCCGTTTCGACATTGTATGGGAGATAAATTCCGTATTATTTCGATCTTCTTTTGTAAAGTACTTTATACAGTATATCGTAGTAGATGTGAGTCCCCAAACCCTACATAATCTGCGGATCTCACATCGCACTCATCCTTTCGTAAAAGCATAACTCCTCCACCATCTTGTTTCCAAGCTTCACAACCGCTTGTCATCAACCCATCTTCAATTCCTTCTGAACTAAACTTCTTCTCCTTTCTCTACAACACCTTCATCCTTCTTAACCACCATCTCTTCCCTCTTACCAAGCCTCCTAAAGTAGACCATTGTCTGGTAAGAACATTTGCTATCCGATAGGTTTTATAAACCTCTAACTCTTATAAGAAATTGTTGCCGTATTAAATTAACTTGTTCTGTATTGATCCTTACACTACACTAGACGAATACTAGGATATTCTAAGCTGGAGTGAGATAAGAGCAGTGTTTGAGAAAAAACTGCACTTATGTTTGTCACATTTCCTTTCCAAATTATTGTCGCATTAAGGGTCAGAGAGGGTCAAACGGGCCCTTTAGGGGAATTACCAAGGGTCAGAGAGAGAGTTTTCCAATAGAAATGACCCGCTAGGGTCTTTCCAGGGTCAGATTAAGGGTCAGAGAGGGTCAAACGGGTCCGTTAGGGAATTACCAAGGGTCTGAGAGAGAGTTTTCCAATAGAAATGGCCCGCTAGGGTCAGAGAGGGTCAGAAAGGAGGAAATGTGTCAATAATTTGAAAATAAAAAGTGACAAACATAAGTACAGTCGTTCAAAAATTCATAAGTTCAAAAGTTCAAATACTCAATTTCAAGAATTCCTAAGACGACTCTAACTCCGCCTTTGCGATAAGGGCCCTCAATTTGACAAAGTCAATCAAGAAATTTAAAGTGTAGAGAAGATTCGGGTAACAATCCCGTCCACTCTCACAAGTGTCGAAATATACTTTTGAATCAGGAAGCTCACAAAAGTCTGTATAAACGAAGTGTTTGCTGTCTGGAGAATTTCTAAATGTACTGCCAAACAAATGACTTTCTGTTGACCCTGCATCTGAAAATACAATCTGAATAGCATTAAATTCCATGTTCGGGCATTTCAGCGCTTGGGCGCGCAAGACGCTGTAGTCAATATACATGACGCATTTTCTTCTTCTTGGGACTCCATTGCCAACCTGCAAAGCCTCAACTGATTCAACCAAATATCCCTCTTTCGGATCATCGCGTCCATTTTCAACTGTATAGCAAACTCTGCGCAAATTAGGACCCCACCGTGTCATCGCCATGGAGAGGAATTCCGTGTTCCTTTTAGATCTAAATGACCTAAGTCGCAAGCTATATTCAAAGGTCTCCACCTTATCCATAAAGAATGAGAGGATTAGTAACTCTTCTCGAACAATGTTTTCAAATTTCAAGCTCACAAGACTTTGTTTGTTCACGTCTAAAATGCTGCAAAATAAATGAAAATAACGGGGTGCACGTGTTTCTTCATGGCTATCTATTTGGCGCGTAACCTGTAGCGCAGTCAATTTCCGAAAGAAAAATTTGTGATTCTCAGGGAAGTCATAGTCATCTTCATCTTCATAACATGATAAAGTGAGAGAAGATACGTTATCAAAAACTTGATACTGTTTTTCGTCGTTATCTGGGCACAACAATAAGCCAATGTTGCATTTCAAAATTTTCACAGTTGGCGGAATCCAGTAAAATTTTGGGCGGGTTTCATAAACCACGTCTACTATGTCCAAATATGTGATATTTGCAGCAAAAGGGTATAACGAGGAGGGCTCGGAAGGGACCTCAGACACGTCGTGAAATGTAAGACTTCGCAGATTGGCTAATTGCTTGCTTGCCTTTTCAGCGCAATGAATGACTCTTACATCAAGACTCACCACAAATGGCAACAATCCAAAAGTATCTAGCCAATCAATATCGAATTCTATAGTGTTGGGTCGCTTATGGAAGAGAGCGGAAGCCACAGCCAAACTAAGATTAATTTTGTTTTCGAAAGTCTCCAGCACTCGGCCCAGCTCAGCGTGCGCTTGGTTCGCATGTGTATCAAGAACTATTTCAAGAATTAAGTTTTTTAGAATCGGCATTGTTTCGGGGTTCACCAGTTTGATTGCTAGCAAATACCTTTTCAAGGCTTCGGGAAAAACGCCGAAACCTCCTTGGTGACTCAAACTATTCAAATCTTGCTCCGCAGTACTAATTTTGAAAGTCGTGACATATTTGAGGACGTGATCCATGGACCTAACATTCGTCATACATGATTGCACAAATGACTGCTTATGGCGATCTATGCCACAATAAAAATCGCAGTAAAACTCATCGTCGTCCCTCCACGAACAGTTCAGAAATGTGCAGGTCCGTTTAGATTCTGGAGGCACTGTTTTTGAAATAAGATTATAGCCTACTGGCAATTCTCCCATCTTTCTATTTGTAATATCGAGGTGTGTGTGATGCCATAACTTCGGAATTAGAGCCCCTCTCAAAGCCCCACAAGTTGCTGCGAGATTGAGCCCATCTTGCTGGGCCCATTGGTTACCCTCATCAAGATCAGAATAGTAGCCCACGTAAGGGACGGGGTAAAGTAAATGGTGCAGAATTTCATGCAGAATTTCGAGAGGCAGGAATTGAAGCATTTTGAGAATACTCTTGCTGGTTAGCTGAAATACGTCCGAGTAATACCAGAATTTGGTGTATTAGAGTTTAGGTATCGGTTTTGGGCGTTTGAAAGTCCATAAGGATGAACAAGACGAGTTTAGCAAAAGCGGGAGTAGCAATTGCAAAATATAGTCGGTGGTAATGAGTACAATTGAAGTAAAATGATTGTAAGAATGAAAAACAGCGAACAAAATATTTCAGGGATACATTGTTACGCGACCCTAACCCTGAATCTTAAACTTTCATTCCGAATCAGAAATGTTCATATCGACATCGAGGAAAACGGCTCGACACTTTCTTGTAAGCCGTCCCAATCTCGAACGACCCCAAGACATATTGCGCAAGATTTCCGCTACCCTGGATCTTTTAGTACTGTTAAACAGTACAAAAGGGCTCGAAGGAGTCACTACATATACAAAAACGCTGGAGATATCAAGTGGATTATGTTATTGCTGAGGTTTGGTGTTTACATCCCCCAAAAGCGGCCACCAACTGTTAAAAGCAGCAGAAAGAGGAGTAGAATTAGAGGCATGATTTGGGTCTTGATGGAGGCAACACGACAAAGGGTGAAGGCCTAATACAATTGCAAATTGTTATATTGACAGAGTTGTTAATGCTCACAGCAGGAGGGTGGCTTCATATTTACTCTTATTTTTTTTTTTTTTTTTTCTTCTTTTAGATGTTCACCTCGTTAATCAATCCTGGAAACTTTTCCCTTTTTGTTAAAAAAAAAACAAAAAACTTAAACTTCTTCATGGATTATTGAAACCTTCCGTAGCCCCTACTGTGCATTGTTCATCTAATTGTCGTCATAGGCGTAGTCAATGTTTTATCTCTACTACTGTAGTTTACCTCTTATCATCCCTCGGTCGAATCCTCAATGCATTATCAAATATATTATACTACACATACGACTGTCGAATAGTGCACATTCTTTTAAGGTACTGATCGTTACAGTAATATTATGAGCTCACCTAGCTCGCACTATTTACAACCCGTAGAATAGTAATTAGAGAAGAAAAAATCATTTCTGGTAAAGTTGTCGAAGCGAGTCTTTAGCTGTAAAGAAATACTGTGAAATAATCAATCGATTCAACTAGGCTACTTTATAAACGTCTCTTTAGAATAATCTGTATTTGAACTTGTCTTGGTTTGGCTCCATCTTTTCATTTCTAAAGAAGCAACCGTTTGTTTTCTAGAAAGTCTATGCAATCAATTGAACAAGTCAGTGAATAGTAACGTCTCTCACGCCATCGTTCAACTCTTTTAGCTCTGCTTTATTGATAAGGGTCCGTAGCTTGACGAAATCGAGAAAGACATAATGAGGGTAAAGAGGAAAATCGCCATTCTTAAGATGTTTGTACTTGTTTAAAAACAAATCTGGATCATCAAACTCACAAAAGTCGGTAAGACCGAAATGCCTACTATCTTTGGAGCTTGTAAATGTACTTCCAAACAAGTAAGTTTCGGCCGAGTTCAACTTTGGATATAAGAACAATGCAGCATTGAATTGAAGATTTGGGTGCTTCAATGCCTGGGAGCGCAGCTCGTCATAGTTGATATGTGGTATAGGTAATTCTTCTGGGCCTCTGAGGGGGTAAGAGGGACTAAATGAATCAACGCCAAGCCGATAGCTAAGTTGACGCAGATTGGGCCCCCATTTTGACATGGTACTGGAAAGAAATTCTGGGTGGCTTAGAAGGTCTGATTTCGTAAGTAGCAGGTCATATTCGAGAGTCTCCAATAGATCAAAATGGATTGAGATGAGTTCGAATTCTTCTCGTAAGAGGAATTCGATTCGTAAACTTGAAAGACTTTGTCTGTTTGACCTTAAAAGATCACCAATTATCTCGAAATAAAGGAGTCGTGGATCAAAGTCTGGTTTGCGAATAATTTGTAGCTCAGTCAAGTTCCGAAAGTAAAATTTGCGATTTCTTGCTCGAAAACTTTCAAATTCTATTGCCCAATTTGCCCCACAAGTCAACGTAAGAGAGCGTACGTTATCGTAGACTCGGTATTGTTCTTCTTCGATCCCTGGAAGCAACAAAAAATTATCGTTGCCTTTGAGAACTCTGACAGTTGGTGAGATCCACTCAAATGGTGGATGGGAACTGCTATTAAAACCACCACTACTTGTCGCGTCCAAATAGACGATGGATGCACCTGCAAAGTGTGAAGGGGGAAACCTGACGTCGTGGCGATAAAAATCATTAAAGCTAAATCCTCGTATATTCATCAAGTTTCCGTCTTCAAGACATGAAACCTCTGCAAGACGTGGAAGTGCTACTTTCTGTAGTTGCATATCTACCACATATGGCAGCAGTCCAAATCCGGATACTAATTCAATTATTGAATGCTCTCGCGTGAAATGACAGAACGGTGACCGAGGACTCAATCTAAGGTTGACTTTGTTTTTGAAAGTTCCCAAAACTCGGCCAAGGTTAGTGTGCGCTTCGTCACATTTTTTATCAATCACTATTTCAAGTATCAATTCTTCTAACAGGGGCATTGTCTGGGGGCTCACCAGTTTGATAGTTAGCAAGTACCTATTAAGGACTACTTTGATGTATATAGTTAACGATGTCATGGATACCTCACGTATCGCCTCCATACTTGTGCCAATCTTGAAAACTTTGACAAGCTTGAGGACGGATTCCTTTGAATCAAAGCGTTTGAGGAACATATCTATGTCGCTGGCAGAACAACCTGGTATCTTTTCACTATTTGAGCTACCCCATGAACAGTTTAAGAATGAAGTAGTCCGTTTAAAATCAGGATTCACTGCATCTGGAAGAAGTCGATAGCCCGGTGGAAAATTCTTTCTTTTCGTTTGAAAATTGTCGAGATGTACGTGCTTCCATAATGTCGGAGTGAGAGCTCTTCGCAAAGTCCAGCAAGTTATTGAAAGATTGAGTCCATCTTGTTGTTCCCAGTGACTATCATTATCGAAATCCAAGTAGTAACCAATGCAATTGACGGGGTATAGCACATGGTGAAGAATCTCAAGCAAGATTTCTAAAGGCAGGGATTGAAGCATCGTAAGCTGACCTTTGAAAGTGAGTTCAAGTGGTCAAACAATGTTCGGTGTGGTCACTGTGGTATAGTCGATAGTATAATAAGATGACGAGAGATATATATACTATCTGTAAGACGGAGACGGATCGGTAGATATGCGTCTAAAATTACTTTCAAATAGTGATACAATTTCTTATATAAGAGTTAGAGGTCTATAATGATAGAATAATAGAGTACAGAGGGCATACCAGAATGTAGTCAAGTTTTAATTCAAAGGACAGCGGTTGATAATGGAATAAAGGTAAATCAAGGTTAAAACCGAGATAAGGAGGATAAGATAGAGAGAGGGTCGATAAGACTTAAACAAGACTTTGAGTGGTTGTTGAGAGGGTTGATGAAGAAGAAGTCGGACCTGATCGGTAGCTCAAGTTGTTGACAGGAAGCTAAGATCAGTCTCTGAAAATTTCTTAAATAGAATAACTCTCATCAAGTAATTACTCTGGAGGAGCAGCAGAGTGGGGCTTAAAGGGGAGCCCTACGGGCTGCAGAGTTGGGGCATCTGGGGCGGATCGGGTCCAGCCTCCAGGTGTCACATATATTAACATTTATAAGATTGAATTTAGCTTGTTTTACTATTGTTTCTTGTTAAAACTTTTGTCTCAAACTCAGTATTCAGCGTAAGACGGAGCTATACACACTATTACACAGTGTAGCAGCTAAGCTTTCAAATTTTTCTTGTATTATTATTTGTCTTGAATTTATGAATTTTTAGCACTTTCAGTGTAGTGTGTTTATATTTGATGAGTGAAGATATCAACTTCTCCTTCCTCACTCAATTTCAAATATAGGTCCAAAGGACAAAGTGACATAATAAGTTCTATAAATTTAATAATAAAAGGATATACTTCAAATACATATACAATTTCTTATAAAGGAGTTAGAGATTTAAAAGAGTAGATCAAAAGGACGCGAAGGCATGCCAGAATGTAGTCAAGGAAGCAATTCAAAAGCCAGTGGTCTAAAGTGGATAAGAGTCAATAGGAGTTAGAGAGGGCGGTAAAGATGAAGATTATTATGTTAGCAATTACTGAGTAGATTGCTGAGGATGAAGTCGATTGAGATCAGAAGCTCAAGTAGCAGTCAATCTGTTAAGATCAAAAGCTCAAGTGGCAGTAAATCAGTTAAGATCTGAACCGAAGGAAGTGTTAGAATGTCGGGATTAGGGTTCAAGCACCACCACTTACTGTATATAAAATAATTAATTGTGTATGGGGAGATGGTTTTCTCTCCTTACCGTTATTCTTGTTATCGTTACTTGACGTACTGTTTGATTCAACGAGCCGAGCTTCTAGTCTGCTCATATACAGATCATTACCGTTAGCTTTTTTACCTAGTTCATCGAACTTTAAAACAATTACTACTCAGACTCTCAGAGTACACTGTACAGTTACTGTAACTAGTAATTCATGCAACAAATAGTCCTCCTCCCTTGACAGTCCATTCTCCTTGTTAAATAATATAAAATATACGTCTATATCAAACAGTTTTTTTTCGTGGAAACTAAAGTAGTTTTAAATTTTTATACCGGTATACGTTGATGATGGGTCACATTGAAATATATATACTACTGTATATATATTACTTATGAGTTCAAAAAATTCAAAAGTTCAAAAGTTCAAAATACTCAATTTTCAAAAAAATTCCTCAAGACGACGACTCTAACTCTCTGCCTTTGCGATAAGGGTCCTCAATTTGACAAAGTCAATCAAGAAGTTTCTAGGGTAAAGAAGATTTGGGTAATCTTCCCGTCCCTCTTCGTACCTGTCAAAGAATAACTTTGAATCAGGTAATTCACAAAAGTCAGTATAAACGAAATGATTGCTGTCTGGAGAATCTTTAAATGTACTGCCAAACAAGTGACTTTCCGTTAACCGTGTATCTGGAAATATAATCTGAACAGCAATAAATTCCATGTTCGGGCATTTTAGCGCTTGGATGCGCAAGGCTTTGTAGTCAATATACAAACCGTTTCTTGGGACTCCATCGTCAACCTCCATAACCTCAACTGGTTCAAACATATATCCGTATTCCGGATCGTCGCTTCCAGTTTCAACTTCATAGGAAAGTCTGCGCAAATTAGGACCCCACTTATACATCGACATGGCGAGGAAATCCGCATTCTCTATAGTTTTCATTGCCTTAAGTCGCAAGCTATATTCAAACGTCTCCACCATATCGATATGCTCTGAGATGAGTAATAACTCTTCTCGAACAATGTGTTCAAATCTTAAGCTCACAAGGCTTTGTTTGTTCACTTCCAAAAGGGCTAAAAATAAATGAAAATAACGGGGTGCGCGTCTTTCTTCCGAACGCGGTCTTTGGCGAGTAATATGTAGCGCAGTCAATTTCCGAAAGAAAAAACGGTGAGTGTCGGGATAGTCATACATATGTTCATAACATGATATCGTGAGAGAAGATACGTTATCATAAACTTGATACTGTTTTTCATCGTCATCTGGGCGCAACAAGAAATTAGTGTTGCATTTCAAAATTTTCACAGTTGGCGGAATCCACCAAAATTTTGGGCGGTCGGCTTTATCAGTCACGTTGGCTAAGTCCAAATATGTAATATTTGCAGCTGAAGCGAAAGAAGGAGAGATCGAGTAGAGTTGGGAGGGGACCTCTGACAATTCGTGAAACGTTAGGCTTCGCAGATTGACTAATTGCTTGCTTGCCTTTTCAGCGCATTCAATGGCCTCTACATCAAGATTCACCACAAATGGCAACAATCCAAGAGTATCTAGCCAATCAATCTGGAATTTTGGAGTGCTGGGTCGCTCATAGGAGCGATCGGAAGACGCAGCCAAACTAAGATTGATTTTGTTCTCGAAAGTCCCCAGCACTCGGCCCAGCTTAGCGTGTGCTTGGCTCGCTTTTTTATCAAGAACCATTTCAAGTATCAAGTCTTTTAGAATCGGCAACGTTTCGGGGTTCACCAGTTTCATCGCTAGCAAATACCTTTTCAAGGCTTCGGGATAAAAGCCAAAACCTCCATCGCTTGTCAAATTTTCCGCCGCAGTGCTGATTTTGAAAGTTGTGACATATTTGAGGACTTGATCCATGGACCTAGCATTCCTCATGAATGACTGCTTACGGCGTTTCGGAGGATGTATGCTCGAAACAAAACCGTAGTAAACCACATTGTCGTCCCTCCACGAACAGTTCAAAAATGTGGTGGTCCGTTTAGATTCTGGAGGCACCGTTTTTGCAATAAGATTACAGCTTACTGGCAATTCCCATCTCTCTCTGTTTGTAATATCGAGGTGTGTGTGCCGCCATAACTTCGGAGTTAGAGCCCTTCGTAAAGCCACACAAGTTGCTGCGAGATTGAGCCCATCTTGCTGGGCCCATTGGTTATCATTATCAAGATCAGAATAGTAGCCCATGTAAGTGACGGGGTAAAGCACATGGTGTAGAATTTCATTTTGAATTTCGAGAGGCAGGAATTGAAGCATTTTGAGAATACTCTTGCCTGGCTAACTGGAATACGTCCGAGTAGGTGCCAGAATATTTGGTGTCTTCAAGTTTAGGTATCTCTTGTGTTTGTTTTGTAGGCAGTTGAAAGACCATAAGGCTAAGCATGACTAGCGCAACAAAATTAGAAGTAACAATTGCAACCTTATGGCCGATGGTAATGAGTATAGTTGCAACTTGCAAGTATAGACTAATGAACAGCAAACGAAAGAATATTTCAGAGATTGTTAAATATCCCTAACCCTGAAATTTAATTTCCTTTCGACTTTATTCATGCCATATATATGGCTTTACTTGATACAAAACAATTTCCTTTCGACTATAACGGAAATGTTGATTTTGACATCAAGGAAACCGACCCTTCATAAGGGTGGTTTGTAGCGCTTAGATTTCTTCCATCCAAGTCAGCTAGTCTACCTGAACTTCGTCATGGGTCATTGAAAACTTTGGTAGCCTCTACCGAGTCCTGTTAATTTAATTGCTGTCGTAGGTGTAGTCAATGTACTGTAGTTTACGTCTTATCAGCCCTCGGTTGAATCCTCGATTCGTTTTCAAATAATATAATATATACTGTAGTATATTGCACACTGTGCACAATCCTTTTTAGTACTGAACATTACTGTAATGCCATCAGTTCATCTATCTTGCTCTATTTCCAACCCATAAAATAGTTACTATAGAAGAAATATTCATCTTCTTTAGCATCTATCTTTAGGTGTGAGAAAGGAATGTGCAACAACTGATCGATTCAACTAGACAACGTTTCTTTAAATTGGCAATTGGCTCGGCTCCATCTTTTCACTTTTAAAGAAGCAACCTTTTGTTGTTCTTGAAAGTATATACGTATAATCAATTGAACAAGTCAGTAAATAGTAACGTCTCTCACGCTCTCGTTTTCAAACTCCTTGAGCTCTGCTTTATTGATAAGGGCCCGTAGTCTGACAAAATCAAGAAATACATAATGAGGGTAAATATCTAGAGGATAAGTTTTCTCCTCAAAAAAACATAGCGGTATGTACTCTTTGTCAAACAAATCTGGATCATTAAACTCACAAAAGTCGGTAAGACCGAAGTACCTACTATCTTTGGAGCTCTCAAATGTACTTCCAAACAAGTAAGTTTCGGCTGAGTTCAACTTTGGATATAAGAGCATTACAGCATTGAATTGAAGATTCGGGTGCTTCAATACCTGGTAGCGTAGCTCGTCGTAGTCAATATGTGGTATTATATGTAATTCCGGGTGTGTGACGGGGTCATAGGGACTACATATATCAACGCCAAGCCGATAGCTAAGTTGACGCAGATTGGGGCCCCATTTTGATATGGTACTGGAAAGAAATTCGGGGTGGCTTATAAAATCTGAGTGTGTAAGTAGCAGGTTATATTCGAGAGTCTCCAATAAATCAAAATGTATTGAGATGAGTTCGAATTCGTCAGGTAAGAGGTAGTCGATTCGCAAACTTGTAAGACTTTGTCTGTTTGAGCTTAAAAGATTATCAACTCTCTGGAAATAACGGAACTCTAATCTTTGTTTTTTCCTTGATGCGTGTATAAGTTGTAGCTCAGTCAAGTTCCGAAAGTAAAATTTGCAATTGCTTGCTCGCAAACCACTATTTAGTAGATTACTAGTCAGGTATCTTTCAAATTTCAAAGTAAGAGAGCGTACATTGTCATAAACTCGATACTGTTCCTCTTCGATCCCTGGGGCCAATAAAAAATGATGGTTGCATTTGAGAACTCTGACAGTTGGTGGGATCCACTCAAATAGCGGCTGGGTACTGTTACGGACATGAAAATTCGCCACGTCCAAATAGACGATAGATGCACCAGCAAATTGTGAACGAGCAAACCCGACATTAGGGCGACAAATATTATCAAAGCTAAATCCTCGTACATTCGTTAAGAGAGAACTTCCCTCTTCAAGAAATGAAAATGACGTTGCCCGTAGTAGCATATCTACCACGTATGGCAACAATCCAAATCTGGATAGCAAATCAATCATTGAATCCTCTGGCACGTAAGTTTCAAAGAAATATGGCCTTGGACCGATTCTAACGTTGATCTTGTTTTTGAAAGTTCCCAAAACTCGGCCAAGGTCAGTATGCCCTTCGTCCGTTTCTTTTTGAGTCATCATGTTAAGCGTCAGTTCTTCTAAAATAGGCATTGTCTGGGGGTTCACCAGTTTGATAGCTAGCAAGTACCTATTCAGGCCTCCTATGGTATCTCTATCTACACACTTCGTAATTGCCCAATCTCTCCACTCGATTTCTGCGCCAATTTTGAAAATTTTGACAAGCTTGAGGACGGATTCCTTTAAATCAAAGCGTTTGAGGAACTTAGATATGTCGCTGACAGAATAACCTGGTATCTTTTCACTATTTGAGCTACCCCATGTACAGGTCAGGAATGAAATAGTCCGTTTAAAATCAGGATTCACTGCCTCTGAAAAAAGTCGATAGCCTGATGGCAAATACTTTCTTTCCGTTCCCCAAATATTGAGATGTACGTGTTTCCATAAAGTCGGAGAGAGAGCTCTTCGCAAGGCCCAGCAAGTTACTGAAAGGTTGAGTCCATCCTGTTGTTCCCAGTGATTGTCCTTTTCAGAATCCAAGTAGTAGCCAAAGCAATTAACGGGGTAAAGCACACGGTGAAGAATCTCAAGCAAGACATCTAAAGGCAGGGATTGGAGCATTTTGAGTTATGTGGTCAATTTCCGCTTTCAAAAGTACTTTAGGAGCCAAATTGCAGTTCTGAACAGCTTTATTTGTAGTCTTGTAAATGCAGGATTATCGCATTACCACATTCTTCAACAGCCTAATAAAATAAAGGATTATCGTGGTATACCTCGACCTCAATAATCCTGATTATATAATGATACAGTTCAGTATGTTGTCGACGCAACTTGACGTTATAAGATGGCTGTAATAGAGAAACAATCCTTTCTTTAACGAGGCAAACAGAAGTTAAATCTATTCATTGAGGAAAAAATATGGCGGAAGCGAAGTGAAAGTGAACGTTACTGAACGTTTCAAACTGATTTTCGACCTTGACAATTACTTAATCCATATGGTAGATATTTCTGAAGGTTGACGAGTCAATTGATGGGAAAACTGAGTGACTGCTAGGACATATGTACCTTTAACTAGTGCATGGCTTTTCTTGTCATATACAGTACGTATCTACTGTTAAAAAGGTGCGACAATATTCAAGGGTCCTTAGTTAACGGTTGAAGGGTCCTTTTCGACTGCAGTTCAAAATGGGACATGGCTCACAAAGATATCAGCCGTATACAGATCTCAAGTACAGTACAGTACAGTACTCAACACACAGCAGTATTTAATGATTCAGTCAAGATCCAAAAGCAATTGAATGAAATTCGTCAATGCATTTTTTGACTGAGAGGACAGACAAGTACAACTCTGTCAATTAATTCAATGAATCCAACAAAAAATAACTGCTTTTCAGACTTCAATTGAAGTAGCTACCGGTACGTAGTTCTTGAATACGAAGTTACCCTACCGTTATATTTCAGTTCAATTTTTCGCATATGGGAGAAAGAAACCTCAATTGGGAGGAAGCTTGAAATTTGTAAATTTTAAATCGAGCATTTCCCACCACCACTCATTGCGAAAAAGGCAGTACCAACAACAACCACAAGTAAGCCGCGATCTTTCGTTAAACCTCACCACCACCAACTGTAACTGTAACTTCACCAGCACCACCACCACCACCAGCATTAGCATCAGCACCACCAACCACCAACCACCATTAATACACACACAATGTCAGGCCAACGACAACAGCGGGTGGTAAGTTTTAAAACTTGTTTTCCTTCTCTCTCCTACGCACTCCCCCACCACTTCACCCTACCACTTTCTTAAACTAACACAATACCGCACAAACAGATGATCCCACCCATCAACCTACTTTTCAAGTTCCTACAAGGCCAGACCCCAGTGCAAGTATGGCTTTATGAACAAGTGGACTCGCGGCTAGAAGGTACCATCAAGGGGTTTGATGAGTTCATGAACCTCGTGCTGGACGATACGGTGGAAGTCAATTATAAGAAGAATACGCGACGAGAGTTGGGTCGCATACTGTTAAAAGGTGACAATATTACGTTGGTATCTAGTTTAGAGGAGTAGAGCTGAGTGGTATAACAGTATCTATATATATATTTCTGGTTAATTTATGGCGGTTTTTTTTTTTGTAAGGCCAATTTGGAGAGGTCTACCGGTATACTATAGAGTCAGTATAGACCTCGATGTCACGACGACCTGTAGACCTCCTTTGATCCAACTACAATTACATGCAATTTCTGGTCATGATCCTCAACGGGGACACTTTCGAGTACCTGCTCCTTAGCTGCGATTCCCACCAACACAGGCACAGGCCGTTTTGTTTTTGTTTCTGTTTTTGTTTGTGTTGCAGTTTTTGATCCTGTTTTTATTCCATCATCATCATCATCATCATCAACTTTTTCTCGTACCCTCTTTCTCGCTAAATCATCCAGCTCCTCCTCCTGCTGCCGCCTACTCCACTCCAGATGCCGCTGGATATACGTATCATAATACCCTTTCCCATGTCCAATACGGTCACAAGTGGGCGTAAACCCGAGGCCGGGGAGAATTAAGAGGTCGAGACCGTTTGCGGCTGGGTGGAGTGATTCTGTTGTGGGTGTGATGGAGGGGGAGGACGTAGTGGTGGTAAAAAGTGGAGGCTCACGCAAGTTATAGGGCCCGTGAGGTGTTAGTGCTAATACCTCAGTCATGGATTTCACTTCAAGCATGTCTAGGTCGTTTTTGTGGGCGGGTGAGCTAGTAGGTCTGATTCTGGGCAAGAAGACGCGTTTTTCTGGAGTATCAGTTCAGTCAGTATCAGTTCAGTCAGTATCAGCACACAATCAACACAAACTCACCATCATCAAAAGCATTCCCAATAATCTCATCCGTCTCAATCTCACCCCCATCCATGTGCAAATAACAAGCAATCTTCGTGGCCCTTTTGTATTCAGGCAACGATCGTAGCACATCAGCTATGGCAGAGGACTGTATTTTGAGGTTGCTGGGACTTGTGGCGCGCAGTCTTTGGCGTAGGAGAGCGCGGGTTTGTTTTTTGGCTGCTTTTAGGGACATTTTTTGTGTGGGTAGAGTAAGGGTAGTTGAGGGTAGTTGAGGGAGATAGAGATCGATGTTGGTGATTGAGATCGAGGGTCAGAGAGGGTCAAATTCGATTGAGACAAACTGAAAATTCTGAAAATTCTGAAAAAAATGTAAAATATGTAAAATGTCTCTCGCTAATTCTTCTCATATAACTGTACCATAACCAACTCAAGTCTAATTAACCAGTCAGACTAAATACTTAATACCAAATGGCAAATACTGTAAATAATAGCTAGGAATGACAATAAGAATAAAAATAATATAATATATATATAAACATGCAAAATGCGTGCACCTACCTAGACGGCAAATCGTACTCGCCGTGTCAGTCTCTCTGACCCTCCCCCACTGTCGTCATCGTCATCGATCTCACTCTCTTCGTCTTCACCATCACCATCCTCCCCTTCATTTCCATTTGCGTTCCTATCAGAATTTCCATTTCCATTTCCATTTGCATTTCCGTTTGAATCTCGCTTCAGACCATTCGATACTGGCTCCTCCACACTCACCACCCTTACTCCAACCCCCGACCCAGAATTCCACACCCTATTCTTCTGTTGCTGTTGCTGTTGCTGCTGCTGTTGCTGTTGCTGTTGCTGTTGCTGTTGCTGTTGCTGTTGCTGTTGCTGTTGCTGTTGCTGTTGCTGTTGCTGTTGCTGTTGTTGCTGCTGTTGCTGCTGCTGCTGCTGCTGCTGCTGCTGCTGTTGGTGTTCCGGGAAACCCATAATCGACACCAAACTAGGCGGCACCCCCAAATCTCGTCCACTCCCACTATTTGTCCATCTCCTTTTGCCTAGCAGCATCTGCTTAGTACCGGTAAAACTTTGTTTTCCCTTCGTTCCCTGCAACTTCGTTCCCTGCAACTTCATTCCCTGCCTATCTCCCTGCTTACTTTGTTTACTCTGCATACCTTGCATAGTACTCTGTTTACTTTGCGTGGCGGCCAGCTGCTGCTGCTGACGCCGTTTGGTCCGCTGCAACTCTCGTGCCTTATAAGCCTTGATCTGGTCTTGCCGACATGCCCGCAACGCTTCGATCTCGGTCTCGGTGCGCACGCTGAGTGGGTAGTACGTGTAGTTGTGGGTGTGGTCAAAGCGTGCCAATGATGAAGATGAAGAAGTAGAAGTAGAAGTAGAGGTAGAAGTAGATGAAGAAAAAGAAGGACGGGAACGCCGATTTGAGTTGGATTTGAAAAGACCTGCACTTGACCGAGCCTTTCGGGTACTCGTACTTGTAAATACGCTATAGTTAAAGATGCTGTTGTTGTTGTTGGTATTGTTAGTGCCGTTGGTATTGTTGGTGATGCCATTACCATTGCCATTACTCATGTTCTCATTGCTGCTACTACCCCCACCATACTGATTTTGTGTCTCCATCCGACTTTTCGTCTCGAGACCCTCCTGCACCCCATCACCATCGCCGTCACCGTCCTCATCACTGTATTCCTGCATGAGATGGTCGAGGTCCTCTAGAGGTATAGGCGGGGGCGGGGGAGATCTCATACGAGAGGTGTGCGGTTTGCGGTGGGTTTGGCGATGCCCATGGTACTCGTAGCCAGTGAAGGAGGCGGCACCGTCAATGTCGATGTCAATATCAATGTCGGTGTCGTTAGTAACGGGGGTTTGGTCTGGAAGTTGATCTGCTCGAGAGGCAGTGCTGCTGTTGCTTGAGGAATTGCTACGTGATAGTCGTCGTTGTTGCAATGCATGAGTAGTGGTGGAGGTGGAGGTGGGGGTGAGGGCAGGCAGTTGTAGGCTGGTCATGAACTGTGAGTGGGGTCTGTAATGAGATGAATGACTAGACGACGAGAGTTGAGATGAGGAATGGGTATACGGAGAGCTGTGAGAAGATGAAGAGTTTGGAAGCTGACTGCTACTGCTGCTACTACTATTGTTACTACTACTACTATTGCTAGCGGTATCAGCCGGAATGTACGGGTAGACTTGGTCTCGAAGGGAGAGACTTTTGAGAGCAAATATGGAGCTGAGATGCGGTGGAGGAGGAGGAGAAGTCATGGTGCGTGTGTTTGGTCAACAGTTACAGCAGGTGGTGGTGCCTGTGAAAGTAACTCGTAGGGACGTCGGGACGGCGGGCGTTAACGTTCTTGAGGGAATTGACTTGTGGGTTTGGCCTTGGACAGTACTAATTAATTAGTTAACGGTG
>JAJMKT010000458.1:0-17460 GCA_030563985.1 Geotrichum restrictum
GAAAACTATCTACTGTAGAGTATACCTACCGGGCTTCTGAACATTATGCCTGACCCCGAATATCGACTCAAAATCAGGGGGTATACCATCATCATCGTTTTGATTGCTTGTCCCCTACAGTAAACGAAACTCCATGGGGTGCAATTATCAACGCCTGATAGATAGATAGATAAAATCTTTTTATTGTCCCGTTTAATAGGAGAAAGTACATAAACTGCAAAAAAAAACTATTTAGACGTGGAGTAGGACATGGTTCGTTTCCTGTCTGATATACCTACAGAGTCCAGACTTAGTCAGGCATAATTGCTTCGCTAACTTTCAAAATGCTGCAATGGTGTCGGAAATTTCCCTGAATTTACAAAGGTTTGAGGTCCTCCAACTTCAGCACCAAGGGAAACCCAGTCGCTGGGATTAGGGAAAAAACCGTCGTATTCTCAGTCTTCGAGCAAATATAATAAAATATCATTTTTTGGAAATTTTATGGAAATTTTATGGAATTTATATTGATTGCCTTTATGTAAAACTCTAAATTTAAAGTTTTGCTGATGAGCGTTAGTGGTTTAGCGGTAAAATTCGACTTTGCCATAGTCGAGCCCCCGGTTCGACTCCGGGCTGACGCAATAAGTTAAATATATTTTTTGTTTGTGATGTCATATGGTAGTACTGTAGGACGTCAATATTTTTAAGTTTTTTTTAGTGGGAACATTCTTTTAGAGGGGAAGTGTGTTACCCTGACGGTTGCAATTATGCGCAGTTGTTGCTTGCGATAGCGTGAGAAACGCTGAAAACGGTTAAAACGAGCCTTTTGCAATTGTTAACAGCTGAGAGATAGCACGCACAGTAGTAATTACTGCTGTAGCACTGCTCAGGACAGACATGTTTGGGCTCAATTTGAGTCTGTTTTTAATTCATCATAAACATTACTTTCAAGCCCTTTCAGCGCCATTTCACGAGTATTTCCAGCCATTTCCAGGCATTTCCAGGCATTGTCAAGCATTGTCAAGCATTATCAATTGCATTGTCAATTGCATTTTGAGCCCAGAAAGCGTTTTTTATGCTGCTCTTTAGTCGTGCAAAACCTTTTTCATTCCTTCTTCTCGCCACAAACTTTTTTTTTTTCTCTCTTCTTTTTCTTTTTTTTTCATTCACGCTCCATCGTTTTTGTCACTTTATTCTCGTCGAATCCGAATATCCTGCTCTCATCTGGCTTCATCTGGCTTCATTTGACCTCGTGTGACCGTACTCAATCTCACTCAATCTTACTCACCTGCTATCAACCACTCAACCTCATTTGATTATCGATATCTCCCCCAACTTTTCAGAATGGCAACCTCAGACGACGTGCCTCAAAACGAACAGGAAATCCTCGAAGCTCTAATCGCCATCAGATCAAAGCTTTCTGTGCTCAAGAGAAACAGATCTACGTATGTATACCCTCTTTAATCCCTACGCAGTCCTAACATGGAGATAGCTACATCAAGTCTAGCGATGTCAATGCCATCTACGAAGAGCTGATTCCCCAGATTGGCAAAATGCTGGAAATCAGATCCAACCCGAGTCTTTCGGACGAACAAAATAGGCTTGATGTTATTATCGACGATGTCTTTCAGCTTCTTTCTCTTGCATTTCTCACTGTTGGCTTGAACCGAGCTGTTCCTTCTACCTTTGCCTCTCTCAGTACTGTTCATCGTCTATTGGAACATCTCAAGGAATCCAGAATTTACTCCGATAACGACACCCGCCCTATCCGACATCGTCTGACAGAAATCAAGGGCATTCTTGCTGAAGCTGACGAAACCGAAGTGCCTCCAGAGATTGTTGGAATCATCAATCAGAAACTAAAAGTGTGCGAGCAAACCCTTGAAGAAGTCGAACAGTCCATTAAAAGTGTATTTTCAGGCCTCAAGCCTACCCTTCGTAAGCTCGTCACCATCAAGCGTGAAATTCTTGCTATTGGATCTAAACCCCGTTTCTCGCCTGCCGCTCTCGACCCTATTCGTGAGAAACTGCTTATAATCGAATCTCAAAGAGTGGATGGTAATTTTGTTGCTGAAGACGGAAGCATAGTGGGCGAAGGCCAAGGTTCTCTTAATGGTCTTCTCGAAGAATGCCACACTCTGCTAAATGACTTTGCTGCTTCTTCCGAGCCAACCAAGAGCTACATTCCTGAAGGCCTCAAACCAACTTATAACGAACTAGTCAGCATGAAAGCCAAACTGGAGAGTTTACTCATCACTCACCGTTGGACCCTCCGTGAGACCGACCTATACACGTATCAAAGAAACTTGCAAACAATTGATAACTTGCGAGATGGAGGTCAATTTGCTGAGCTCACGAAGGACTCTCCAAAGGCGCAGTCTATTATTCTCTACCTACTGCGTCGGTGCTACTCTATTCTTTACAAGCTTTTAGAGTCGAGCGAGCCGGTCTCGGAGTCTTTAATCCCCATCCACAACCAGCTCTCAACCGTCCGCCGATGTCTACTGGAAGTCCAGCGTGTTGGCGGCGTCTCGTCATCTAGAGAACTTTATCCCTATCAGATGAAGCTTGCTTCCATTGACGATTTACGAGTGGATGGAAAGTTCATGGTTTGCGGAAGCATCCCTGAGGGACAAGGAATGCTCAACGCTTTGCTAGCTGAGTGTTTTGACCTTACACATGAGCTTCGCGTGCAAATGCAGGAAAACTCGGAGAGTACGCCTGGCACGCCTGCGGGGGAGTCAATTGATTCCAATCCCCCGACTGATTCGGAGCGGGATGATTAACTTATTAGCAGATTGATATAAATTTTCGTACAGTAATGGAAAGTATATACTGATAGCGACATCTGTTGGTAAAGCGTAACCTTAACAGAAGGTGATGATGGTTTAACGTGGTCATTCCATGGATCGATTCGATTTACAGCCAATTAAGGGCCTTGGAAGGATAATTCCATTCGACTTTTGTAGCATTTTCTCGAAGGTTTTGAGAGAAGACGTCGAGGACTAATCGGCACTGTCGCTATACACTTGACCTGACCCGAGTGCAATCCGACGATATCAACCCCATCTCAAGCGGGTTCAACAGACTGAACCGGTTATTCGACTGCTCAACGGGCTCGAAACCCGAGGTGCAAATTAGTTAAGCGCCGACAGCCCTGCTGATATAAGCATAAGAGTCATTTTTTAAGTGATAGTTCCGCCAAAAAGTGAAAATTTAAAAATCTGAAAACCTTCGGATCTTACTTTCTCTCTCTCCTTCTTATCTCTCACTTTCTCTCTCTCTCCCTCTATCTCTCTTTAGAACCATTTGCCTTCGAAGAATTATAGAATACTAGACAAATGTGTGGTATTTGCGCCTTTTACAGACAGCCTGATGTCCAGGCTTTCAAGACTCATGCCCTTGACTTATCCAAGAGAATCCGTCACCGAGGACCGGATTGGAGCGGCAACACTATCTTGAACAGCACCATTCTGCTACATGAACGTTTGAGTATTGTAGGTGTTGACTCCGGTGCCCAGCCCATCACCAACAAGGACGAAACTATTGCCTTGGCTGTTAACGGCGAGATCTACAACCACAGACTGCTGCGAAAGGACTTCCCTGACTATCCTTTCAAGACGCATTCCGACTGTGAACCCATCATTCCCCTCTATGAAAAGTACGATATTGACACCCCCAAGTATCTCGACGGTATGTTTGCTTTCGTTCTCTATGATGCCAAGAAGGACCGTGTTATTGCTGCCCGTGATCCTATTGGAATTACTACACTGTACATGGGCCGAAGCAAGAAGAACCCCAAAAGCCGTGCTTTTGCTAGTGAGCTGAAGTGTCTGGTCGACGACTGCGACGAGATTGTTGCTTTCCCTCCTGGCCACGTTTATGACAGCGAAACCGACAAAACTACGCGATACTTTGAGCCTACTTGGTTTGACGAAAACAGAATCGCCTCCAACCCTCTAGATCTTGCACTCATTCGTAAGACCTTGGAGAAAGCTGTGCGTAAGCGTCTCATGTCCGAGGTTCCTTACGGTGTCCTTCTCTCCGGTGGTCTTGACTCTTCATTGATTGCCTCCATTGCTGCCCGCGAAACCGCTCAGTCCCTGCCTGAAAAGCCAACTCACCACAACTTGGCTGGAATTGACGAAGATGGAAAGTTGGTCAACACATCTGGTTCGCGTCTGCACTCTTTTGCGGTCGGTCTCCCCGGTGCCCCCGATTTGAAGGCTGCCCAAAAGGTCGCTGAGGACATTGGCACCATCCACCACGAGCATACCTTTACTGTCCAGGAAGGTCTGGACGCCCTCAAAGACGTCATCTACCACCTCGAAACCTTTGACGTCACCACCATCCGTGCATCTACACCTATGTACTTGCTAAGTCGTAAGATCAAGGCCCAGGGAGTCAAAATGGTTCTTTCAGGTGAAGGATCAGACGAGATCTTTGGTGGATATCTTTACTTTGGAGCCGCCCCCAACTCTGATGAGTTCCACAAAGAGTGCGTTAAGCGTGTCCAGAACTTGCACTATGCTGATTGTCTCCGTGCCAACAAGTCTACCATGGCTTGGGGTCTGGAAGCGCGTGTTCCTTTCTTGGATAAGGAGTTCCTGGAGGTTTGCATGAACATTGACCCTAAGGAGAAGCTCATCACCAAGGACAGAATCGAGAAATACATTCTGCGTAAGGCTTTCGACACAAAGGACATTCCCGGCGAGGAGCCATACCTGCGCGACGAGATTCTGTGGCGCCAAAAGGAACAGTTCTCGGACGGTGTTGGATACTCGTGGATTGATGGTCTCAAGGACGCCGCCGAGACCACCATCAGCGACGAGCAATTCAAGAGCCCCAAGGCTCATTGGGGTGCTGACATTCCTACGACCAAGGAGGCTTACTGGTACAGGCTCATGTTTGACGAGTTGTTTCCTCAGCCTGCTGCTGCATCCACAGTGATGCGATGGATTCCCAAGGCTGACTGGGGTTGTGCCGAGGACCCATCTGGTCGTTATGTCAAGACGCATGATGCCCATATTGACGCCTAAAAAAAAACATGCTGAATATTGCTGCTGCTGTTGCTGTTGCTGCCCGTCGGCTTTGAGAGTAAACGGGTAACAAGTAAGAGCTAGTGTTACTGTTTATATTTGTAGCGTTTGTATATTATATGACCTTGATAATTTTTTTTTATTTACTTCGCGCAGCAGGTCTTATAGTATACCGTACATGTGGAATAGAGATAGATTGATATACCGGTATATTTTTTTTCCAAAGTTGCAGAATATTACTCGTGTGTGAACAAAAATATTTCAAAAAGTCTCTCGATCTCGATAAGCTAGACCTATAGTCTACTTGGTACATGCATGTAGTCTATGGCATCTACTACGTACGTAGTGACATCTACTATGCCAAAGATTACGGGTCCGTTACTGTACATAACAATCCAAGAAATTTATGAAATTTATGAAATTACACAACATCCAGCACCAGTACTTCCGTCACCTCGATTAAAGCGGGCAGATAACGGTGACAAGATATTATCATGTTCTTCATCATAAAAGTTGTCACGAGCTCTGAGAGGTGCTCTTCCCCAGATATCGGGTATGGCGTAGTCGGTGTGAGCTGTTGAATTTTGGGTAAACCGAATGATGCTAGAAAGAAAGTGTGTTAAAGAAAAAAGAAACAAAATGAAAGAAAGAAAGAAAGAAAGAAAGAAAGAAAGAAAGAAAGAAAGAAAGAAGAAGAAAAAGAAACTTACGAAAGACAGGCCGAGGAAGCAGGTACCCTAGGCTTAGAAAGCTCACCCTTCAACCTATTATTAAGATTAACAATTCGCCGTAACTTGAGGGTGGCCATTGTGTCGCTTTGTCGGTCAATGACTTCTCCTGCCGTTAACTGGTGATGCTGGGGGTCAAAGAAAGAAAGAAAGAAAGAAAGAAAGAAAGAAAGAAGAAGAAAAAGAAACTTACGAAAGACAGGCCGAGGAAGCAGGTACCCTAGGCTTAGAAAGCTCACCCTTCAACCTATTATTAAGATTAACAATTCGCCGTAACTTGAGGGTGGCCATTGCGTCGCTTTGTCGGTCAATGACTTCTCCTGCCGTTAACTGGTGATGCTGGGGGTATTGTGGGTGCTGTTGCTGTTGCTGGTTGTTGTTGTTGTTGTTGTTGTTGTTGTGTTGGCTGTTGTTGTGTTGGCTGGGATGATGGGGCTGGCTGGTATGGTGAGACTGGTTAATATGATGAGATTGTGAAGGCGACGCCGATATATTTGAACTGTATTGTTTGGGTGTAGACAGCTTAGGAGTAGACAGCTTGGGTGTAGTAGACGGCTTTACGCGTTGAGGAGACCCATGTTGTGGTTGTTGTTGTTGTTGGTGCTGCTGTTGGTGCTGCTGTTGGTGCTGCTGTTGGTGCTGCTGTTGGTGCTGCTGTTGGTGCTGCTGTTGGTGCTGCTGTTGGTGCTGCTGTTGGTAGTCCATATTGACGATATCAATATATGATCGATAGTATTTCAATTTATTATCATGAACTTTTTCTTGAACAGAGAAAAAAAGAAAGAGAAAAAAAAATTTGGTTTTAACAAATTAACAAACAAACAGGAGGGAACGGCCCCCTCCATTGGTTTATATAGTTCTAACCTCTACCTATTTGGCAGTTCATTAAGATCAATTGGTTGCGCGATGACCAGGGGGATCAATATCTCTCTGAAATGAGGCTTCGGATAGTCTACAGTTATCTAATGGTGAGCCTAGCTGTTATAGGCAAATTTTGGGCTTTTTCACTATTCTTTATTAATTGCTCAGGGACAAATGTAATTTACTTTATAGCGTCTATGCACATTGCACTCAATGAAATATATATACTACACAGTAACTACAGTATATCATGATATTCCTCATAATAAGTCTAAAGCTTACACAGTTGCACTGTATAGCACACTAAGCACAATACAGCATATATAACTACAACCGACCCTCCACAACAACAGGATAACTCTCCTCAGGCCACACCTGCGCCAACGCATCCCAAATATACTTGACATACACAACCTCAAACCTACCCCCACCACCGCCGCTGCTGCCTACCGGTACCTCTTCCATCTCCTGCAGCTCCTTCAAGAACCCACACTCCTCCTCCACGACTTTCCTGCAATGAAACGGCAACAGCACCCGCTTCACACCACTCATATGCGCCCCCAAAAGTTTCTCTCGAACCCCACCCACAGGCAAGATCTTTCCCCGCAACGTCATCTCCCCCGTCATGGCCAGGTCACGCGGCACCGCCCGTTTCGAAAACAGCGACACTAACGTTATTGTCATGGCCATTCCCGCCGACGGGCCGTCCTTGGGAATGGAGCCGGCCGGCGCGTGTAAGTGAATGTTGAGGTTCTTGACAATGTCGTCCGTGGGCAGTTTGGTTAGCCCTAAACGGAACGCGTTGGATTTTACCCAGCTTAACGCAATCTCGGCAGATTCAGAAATCACCGACCCAAGTTGGCCCGTGTACTTGATGGAACCGTTGCCTGGCATCGTCGTGGCTTCAAACATGAGAATTCCGCCGTTACCACTGCCCATGTAAGCTAGCCCGTTCACCACGCCATATGTGTGGCGGCGCTTCATGGTGCCATGGTCGTCAACGTACACGTCAACGTCGTCATTCACAACATCATCTGTAAACGACTCAATTCCAAGGTACTTTTCAACGTTGGCCGCTTCTACCACAGGATTGTAATCTTCTGGATGCCCATTGGAGTCAGCGTCAGCAAACTCAATAGCCTTTCCACGGCAAATTGATCCAATTTCGCGCTCAAGACTTCTCACTCCTGCTTCGCGCGTGTACTTGGTAATGACATTCAAAATAGCCTCATCGGACACTTGCATCTGGTCCGTCTCCAGTCCATTGTTGGTCATCTGCTTGGGCAGCAAGTAGTTGCGCGCAATGTGCTTCTTTTCCATATAAGTGTATCCCTCCAAATTAATTATCTCCATGCGATCCAACAGCGGTCCAGGAATATCTGCCAGATTATTAGCAGTCGCAATAAACAGTGTCGTAGACAAGTCTACTGGGAAGTTGACGTAATGATCAGTAAATGTATGATTCTGCTCAGGGTCCAGCACTTCCAAAAGAGCGGCCGAGGGGTCTCCATGAAAATTGCTCTTGCTGACTTTATCAATCTCGTCCAGCAGAACGACAGGGTTCATAGCCCCAGCTTGGTGTAGCCCTTGGACAAGGACACCAGGCATGGCTCCAATATAAGTTCGACGATGGCCCCGAATTTCCGCCTCGTCCCGAACTCCGCCCAGACTGATGCGGTGAAACTTACGTCCCAGCGCGCGAGCTACCGATTTCGCAAGACTAGTTTTGCCCACGCCCGGGGGTCCCACAAGCAGCAAAATAGGGCTTTTATCCATTGAAAGCACCGACTGCATTTGGTGTTCCGGCTCATTGTCGGCGCCAAGTTTGACCAATGCCATGCTATTTTGGGTCGCCTGTCGCCTCTGCTTGAGATGGAGCACAGCCAAGTACTCCAGCAACCGTTTCTTGACCTTTTCCAAGCTATAATGGTCTTCGTCGAGAATCTGCCGGGCTCGCTGCACCGGGTTGTCCTTAACATTATCGTCCGTGTATTTGCCCCAAGGAATTTCTGCTAGAGTTTCCAAATAGGTTCTGCAAACTTGGTACTCGGCCTGCGTAGGATGCATGCGTTTGATTCTCTTTAACTCGCGATTGACAGTCTTGCGGCCCTCGAAGCCAAGCTTGGCAGTCTCGAGTGTCTTTTTAAGGTCAGCAAGATCGTCGTCGTCGTCATCACTTTGTGCGCCGCGGCCCATGGCCTTGCCAGTTTTATCGTTCTCACCAAGCTCCTCCCTTATGGCATCAAGTTGCTGACGAAGAATGAACTCTCGCTGCTGCTTGGAAATCTTGTCTTCCACCGTTTTTGTGATTTTTTCTGAAACCTTTATCGTGTTTATACGTTGCATAACGTACTCCGTTGTGAGCTTGATTCTCTCAGAAAGAGAAGAGATGTTGAGGAGTGTCATTTTCTCTTGGAAATCCAGAGGAAGCGTGGCGGCAAGTATGTCCGTCAAAGCTTGTGCACCTTTCTTGGTTCTCGTCTGGTTGATGATACCCGCAATGCGTTTCAACTGATCTCCTCTCACAACCAAAGTGCCTTTTGTTGTGGATCCCAGGTCCATAAGTTCAATTAGCTTCAAAGCAGCGCCCTTCAGTGTATCAAGCTTTTCGATATCATCTTTGGACCATATAGCCTGTTGAGTAGTACTGTTCTCAGTGTTATCTAGAAGCACAGAGACATCTGCCTCGGTTATCGCTGTGTCTTTCCCAGAGTTGAAAGAGGTAAACGAGTCCACATGCAACCTATTAAAGCCTTCCAAAACCAACTGATAACGGCCGGCTCCTAGAGACCGTTCAAACCGCACAACTCTCGCGACGATACCAGTATCATGTATGAAATCTTTCGGATTAGGGCCGTTTAGCTTCGAGCTCAAGACAGATGAGAGCTCACTTTTGTCATCAGGGTCGAGTCGAGGGACAAGGCCTACAGTAATGAGTGAGGCGGTCTTTCCGTCAGCTGTAGTGACTGTAATGCCCATTTTCTCATGAAGGTTTAGAATATCAGGGTTAAGGGCCTTGAGTTGAGCGTTGAAGTGCGCCATCACCGCAGAGGTCTGACTTGCTGCGAGTGGGAGGCGGACGGTGATGCCAGGAAACAGAACGATACCAGAAGGTAGCGCAAATATGGGTAGAGTGGCTTTGGCCACTAGGGGAGTAGTATCGTTTGTCATGATGATGAAAGGTTAAAAAAGTACAGAAGAAGAAGAGGTTTTGGAGAGTTTCAGTGATATCGCAAGCCAAAACCCAAGTCTTTGTCTATTGACAAGGTTCAGAAGCAAATGCGTTATCAAAATTATGGGGTACACTGTAGTGACTGTACAGTATCAGCCGAGGTGTTAAAAAAGATGTGTCACGTTTTATAATTTAGCACTTAATACTTATGGCTTGCTACTTGTGTTTTAAAGCTCTCAATGTTGTGACTTAAGACTTGATAATATGATATTTAAGACTTGTGCTATATAGACATATGATTTTTTTTTTAAAAGGAGCCGGAACAAAACAGTAACAAATGAACAAAAAATAAACAGAAATTTGACGAAAAAAAATAAAAATAAAAATGCATAAGGTATTCATGGGTTTGAAATAAGAGCTTCTGGAGCTCTAGGCTTTTTTTTTTAATTGTCCAGACTTCTGCTTAAGCAGCAATAGAGGCAGAGCTGTCAGCACGAGCGTGGATAGCGAAAGGAACAATCTCTTCATCCTCTGCAGTAGCAGTAAGTGGCAGAACGGTAATTCTACCGTGACGGCTGATCTTGTCACTGAGAAGAGCATCTCCAATAATGTCCTCGACGACTTCCTCGACGAGAGCGTTTCCCTTGAGCTCCTTTCTAAGGTCCTTGAGGTCACCGGCGACGGTGGGAAGGAATGGGATACCGGCTGGGGCAGTCAGAGGCAAGAAAGCGATCTGAGAAGTTTTGATAGGAGCAGTGAGAGAGAGGAAAGAAAGTTGAGCCATTTTGAAAGTAGTGTTTTTGGGTGGGTTGATTGTTGTTGAGAGGTTTTGTTGGTAAGTTAAGATGGGTTTTGAGGAATAGTTAAGCCGATTTGATGAATTTTTTTCAAGGAAATATAAGATGAAAGAAGTTAAGGATTAAAAAAAAGACTGGAAAAACTGAGGAACAGGTCTCTATTTATATAGAATATGTTTACAGGAATAGGTATTTGTCGATTCTATATGTCTATTCTGCTCTCGCCTTTATTAAATCCTCGTTAAGTCCCTATAAAGCCTATTACCCCAGAAAACTTTTTTTCTTCTTCTTTTTTTAACGTCCTTGAATTGCCGGTATTCCCTTATCAAGCACGTTTTACGTAGAGCCCAAGATATCCGAGAACCCGCACTCCACCAAAGTACTGTACGTACATGGTGATCAACTTCAATTTATTATTATTTTCAATGCGTTTCCTTCTCGATTTCATCATCAAATTGAGCTTAGTTATCACTTTCCATCCGTAGAGTCTCCCTAGGTGACGGTATCACAAACTCGTCTATGCGCAGTTTCCGGGGGCGTAACCCGAGAATAAATTGGAACATCGTAAACCCCCCTAAAAAGACTCGGACTTTTCGTCTCGACTCTCGCTAGAATAGTCTAGTTCTGAACTTCTGAGAATTCTCTGAAAATTTCACTCGCCATTGGAGTCTATTATTACAAAGCTAATAATTATTATCAAATATATCCTTGTATTAGCAAATTCATATCAACACGTTATGCCACGGTTATGGACCCGCGGAAAGGCGTCTTTGTTGCTAAGAACTACCATTTGACGATCCCGAGAAACATATCCCTTCATCTGCCCCGAGTATATCAATTGGGCCAGGTGACCCTCAACTTGCCTCTTGCTGTAGGGTGTGCTTTTTTCATCCTCCTCCTTCGCATCTTCATCTATGTCCTCGTCTTTTACCGGGACAAAACCTTCCCTTGTTAATGAGTACTTCAAAGCGAGACAAAACACTTCAGTAGGAATTCGTGTAGCTTTATCTTGCACAAGATATACTTTTCGAAACAGCTGAGTCGTCACCAGAACCCGGACTTTCTCCATAGCTAAGTAAATATATTTTTTCACAAATAGGCGACGTCGGGCCGACATTTCGGAATCAAAAAGTTTCAAATCCCCGGTCAAGACGGCAGTCACCAAAGGTTTGTAAACGACTTCTAGATTGGAGAATTCGTCCCAGAGCTGCTGACTTGGCGTGCGCCTCTTGGACGTGAGAAGCTGTGCGGGAATAAGATACATTAGAATATATTCCTTATTCTTTGTTGCTTTTTTGTGACACATGGCAAAAGCTTGCGTGAGTTTCTCTTTTGCACCGACATAGTCTTCGTCTATAAATAACAGAACACCAGTGTAGTACAGAAAGGTCACAGAGTGCGATCTGGGAAATTTCTCAAGTGGCGGTAACTGCTGCTGCATGTTTTGCAAGACCTTCAGGACGCTCTTTGCAAGGGCTCGTTTATTGAGCTTGAAGTAAATCTTAAAAAGTTCGCCCACAAAAAAGTACACACCCCACTTCCGGGTCTGCTCAAGGATTGGATTGCGGTCGTTGAGGCAGAGTGTAAATGATCGGTTGATGGAACGTGTAGCCTCCTCCAAGTTAGCCGTTAGCGTCCTCGTGGTACTGCCACCTGTATCGACAATGGCACCTTCCTCACTCTTTTTCTTTTGTACATCTGCCATTATGGACAGTTGCCTTAGCTCCTTGGCGACAAGGAATAGCACGGGCAGGATCCAGTTGTCGGTTCTATCTGCGGCGCGATTGACGGCCACCAGTAGCGAGTTCTGGGCAGTGTATGCTGCCTGTAGATTTTGAGTATATGCTACTTGAACAGCAACCCTCCAGTGAGCCACTGCGATCTCTGTCCACAACATCAGATCTTCCTTGCTGGAGTTGTCGCCAAGGCTCTGCCGTCGCACATCATTGGCGACCTCTGCTTCCGATTTGGAATTACCCAAGTCTATCAGCTGAGGGTTAGTTATCGATAGCAGCCGTGATGCTGAAATTCCATCTTCTCGAAGAATTGCTTGTGCCAGATTTGCTCCAAAATCCATAACTTAAGTTTGATCGTGTTAGCTGTTGTGCTGTGTGGGGTGGGCTCAACGTGGGCTTGGGCAGGTTTTTTTATTTATTTTGGGGGCTCTTTGGGGTACCCTTGACCTGATTACCTTGTTATATACGGCCGGTTACAAAAATTGATTTGACTCAAAAACAAATTGTTAAGACGAAAAGCTTAAGATCTGAAGATTTGGCAATATTACCACCGCCCATGGGTATTCGTACTGTGTGGCAACGTATACTACGTATATAGCTAGTTGAGCTAGGTTTCTTGAAACTCAAGTTTAGAGTGGCTCTGAGCCTCTGGCAAAGCCCATAACTGTGGCGAGTGTATTGCATTGCTGGTGACATTCATGATGTAGGAGAGCAACTATTTTACCTGTCTCACAAGTCCTAGACCTTAAAAAATCGACTACAGTATAGAGATGTAGTTAACTCAAAGGAGTCCCCCAATTCATATACCGGTATATGAGAGTAATTCGAGCAGCAATTGACAGCAACATCACTAGTAACATATTTAGCAACATTGAGGAGAACGAGTTTATTTGAGACGATACCAATTGGTCTAATACGATAAGTAAGGCCTTACAGTAGATCTCGAAGTTCCATGAAATATTATGGCTAGTAGACTTGTCACTAGCCTCAAGTATATCTGGAATACCTAAATATCAACTAGCCACAATCAGGGCCCAGGGGTATTCACAAGCCATAGAGGCAAGCATGCCAACCAGTTGGAAAATCAGTGTTAACAGTTAAAGTACTGTAAATAGTTTTCACTTTCGTCTACAATTGAGTTTTCAAAGATCCAAAGTATTTGCTTAAAATTTGTTACGTATACGTAGCTATCTAGCTAGCTAAGGCTGGCTATAGTCTAGTTTGTTTATGAGTCCAAGACCATATGTAGCACAAGCTGTCATTGTATCAGAGACCTGTACAGTATATACAAGACGAGAGACCTGATACGTGATACCTGATACCTGATGCCGCAAACCACAAACCAGTTGGCCTTGTGTACAACTTTGTACAACTGATTAAAAAAGCTACTTGAAACTGAAAACCGTCAATTGCTCTGAGGAAAACTGGACAGCTGAGCAGTATTCTCAGTTGATTCATTGCAAAGTTAACTCAACAAGAATTAGCAAGCAAGCTAGCTTCTAGTACGGTATAGACTATAGACTCTACATAGCTTTAAAACCGGTTGAGCATGCATTTTGATCATTTTCTTGCTAGCGCCTTCAATGTAATTAAAAAACTGACTACAAGCTTGAATAGTTTATCTCGAACATCTCTTGAACATACCGGTACTTTATTCATGCCATATGGCTTTACTTGATACAAAACAATATTTCTCTTGAACATATGGAATATAAACTAAACCTTGGATATGGCACAAATTGAATATAAAAGGTAGCCCAAGTCTTGTTCATTTGGATTTGAAAAAACGTCTACTTTACAGATTATCTTCATCCTTATTACTTGACAATTCTATTCAACTCATATCACTAAACCAATTTTATTCAATATCAAACACTTCAATACTCAATTCAAAATGAACGACGGTAAGTCTTTAAGCTCATTCGATTGATTTAAATTCATTCTTCATGGCTAACTCATTCAAAAAAGCCGGCAGAAAAGATATTACCCAAAAGATCTCAGAGACTATGAAGCCCAACTCCCAGAAGACTACTACCGAGAGAGCTGGTGAGTACGCTACCAACGCTGGTGACTCCGTCATGGGCAGCATGCAACCCAACTCTGAGAAGAGTGGCATGCAGAAAATGCAGGACCAGGCCACTCAAAAGACTGCCAAAGGTGCCATGTCTGGTGGTGGCATGTCCGGTGGAAGCGGTGGCGGCGTTATGGGTCAAGCCGAGAACCTCATGAAAGAAGGCGAAAAGTACATGAACAAAAAGTAATTCAATGGAGATCAAGAGCTATCGTATACTACTCTATAGTTAAAATAGTCCCTACAAAACCCTTTTAAATGTGCCAATAACTTTTGATTCTTTAATACATATTTCCACTTTTCAAAGCAAAAACGTTACAACATAAAAATCACGAAATAAAAAAATAAAACAAATTAAATAACTTAGATGAGGTCGGCAATTTCCATGGGCATCTCTTCAATCTGGGTGTTGTAAAACTGTTCAATCTCGCGCATGGCGGCAACATCTTGTTCAGTAACAAAGTTGATAGCAACACCCTTACGACCGAAACGACCACCACGACCGATACGGTGAATGTAGTTCTCCTTGGAGACGGGCAGGTCATAGTTGATGACCAAAGAGACCTGCTGCACATCGATACCACGAGCAAGCAAATCGGTAGAAATCAGAATACGGGTGGATCCAGTGCGGAACTCCTTCATGATGGTGTCACGCTGGCCCTGCTCCATCTCACCGTGGATGGCAGAGACAGTGAACTGCTGCTCAGTCAGAGCATTGGAAACAAATTCAACCTTTCTCTTGGTGTTGCAGAAGATAACGGCCTGGGTAATGGAAATAGTCTCGTACAGATCAACCAGGACATCAATCTTGAACTCCTCCTTGTCAACGTGGACGTAGAACTGCTTAATACCTTCAAGGGTCAGCTCATCCTTCTTGACAAGAATGCGAATGGGGTTACGCATAAACTTGGTGGTAACCTCCAAAACGTCCCCGGGCATAGTGGCAGACAACAGAACGACCTGAATCTCTCTGGGGAGAAGCTGGAAGATATCGTAAATCTGGGACTTGAAACCGCGAGACAACATCTCATCGGCCTCATCGAGAACAAACATCTTGATCTTGTCAGTTTTGAGGATACGACGAGTGATCATGTCCTGAACACGACCAGGGGTACCGACGATAACGTGGACACCAGCACCGATGGCCTCAGCATCCTCCTGGATACGGGTACCACCAATACAGGCGTGGCAGATAACGTTGAGGGAATCACCAAGACCCAGAACAACCTTCTGAATCTGAAGAGCCAACTCACGGGTAGGAGCAAGAATAAGGGCCTGGACATCTCTGAGGTTCAGATCAATGTTCTGTAGAACGGAGATGGAAAAGGTGGCGGTCTTACCAGTACCAGACTGGGCTTGGGCAAGAACGTCGTTACCCTTAATAACGGGCTGGATAGCACGCTGCTGAATGGAAGAAGGAGCTTCGAAACCATAAGCGTAGATTCCTAGTGGTTTAGTTAGTAATTTGTGGCACATCACGAACAATGTCACTGCTTACCTCTCAAGAGCTCCTCCTTGAGGTTGAGGGCATCGAAGGACTCGACGACCTCGTCGTAGTTGGTGTCAATACGTTCGGACTCAACGTCCTGGAGAGATTCGGTTGCAGCCATGGTGTACAGTAATTTGATGAACAATAGGTTTCTGGAATAAAATCCTGAAGAAAGAAGAAGAAGAAGAAGGAAAAGGAGAGGTATAAAAATTTTCTTAAGGCTTTCACACAGCAAATCTTTTTCAGTGGTGAGATCAGGGCCATCCCACTCCCAGCAAGCGCCGAAATAGGTAGTTACCCTGACTCACATAACTAGTGTAAATTTCAGGGCTAGGGTATTTAAGTGTCCACTAGTTTCTGCGTTTAAATTTGCTTGAACAATTCACGCACGTTCACGGTGTGGTGCGCACTTAAAATTTGAGAGTGGCGGGTGTCAGCGCGCTGTAGGGGGGCGGGAGTGAGCTCGAAAGCCATGGATTCCATGAACTGTGACGCGCTGAACTGTTAGTGGGGAGCGATGTCAGTTTTAACGATGCAGTTAAGACCGTAACCGACCATAACAAACCGAAAGCGTAGTGACGTGTGCGTCGTGTGGTGCTTTGTTCAAATGATTGTTTATCTAAAGATTCTGAACAGTTGAAATTGAACTTCATCAGACTTTTGTCTAAAGCTGTCTCACAGGTTCACAGCAGCTGTCTATACCGGTATATATCGCAGTGTGCACATGACGGCGCGGTTTTGATCATCTATTAAATAGTAGACTACAACACGTACTTCGCAATTGATCGATTGCACGACAAGGGACGTACGTAGACTCTTGTGGACTTGATGGTGCTTGTATGTAAACGAACTTCGTTGAGATGTTCGGCTTAAGACTCAGATCACCGGCGGTTGACCTACAGATTTATAATTATGGATGCCAACAGAGCTCGCGCGGTTCTTGAGCGTGTGACTAAAAACGCTATCAGTTAGTTCTACATTCGAGTAATGAAGAAATTTTCATTCTCAAAGAGCCATAGCTGTGTTGGCTTCGTTAATACATATACCAAAGTAACCAACCCATCAAGTCAGTTTAATCTACTACATGTATAATCCACACATGTGCATCATTCAAGGACGGCTGCTGAATTGTTCTCTACATTAAAACGTTACACCCATGTTAATCTTCTAGTTTATCTTCACGTTCTGATCAGTCATTCTCAAATACAATTGCAAAAAAACAGTAAACTGCGTATTGTGATAGCTTTTTGAAGTTTGGAAAAGTGTTACCAGTGCACTTCCAAAGACAACAGAACATGAATATTTACTGTTAAGATGGTGATCGTGATTCAACATATCCGGTAGCCATGGATCGATTTCATCAGATGACGCGTGAACATTTCAGCTTAAGTCGACCAGTCAGTTTGACTAGCTAGGCAAGTGATATCACGTTCTGATCAGTCAACGTTACCTCAAATACGATTTTAGACACATCTATACTATATTAGCCTAGCGCTGAGTCTCATCTCTTAGCTTTCTGATATTCGAGATGTCGTTTCAATTATAATTGCATATTGTCGTTTACCAGTGCGCTTCAATTAGCTCTCCC
>JAJMKT010000459.1:0-17439 GCA_030563985.1 Geotrichum restrictum
ATCGGTCTGACACACGCGAGATACATACTTCTTACCGCTGCTCCTGACATCCCCTGCTTTGTACCTCCAATTCTCCAAATAATGCCTGCCGCTCTTTTCGCTTTCCCAATTGTGTTGTCGATGTGTTCTCTAAACCGGAGATTTCTGTCTAGCGTAATGCCTAACAGCTTAACTGACTTTTGTGCGTCCCTCTTTGATCTAAGCTAGCCTTTTAATTGGGACTTTAAAAACTATTTATTGGGTTAGGGCTTTTATAACTGGAAAAAAAATATTTTTCCAATATTTATAAAATTTCAAGGCCTTTAAACCAAAGTTCTTGATTCGTTTTCAAAGAGATCTAAATATTATAGCACCATAGCGAGTATGGGGAAATCAGGAAAGTCGAACCAAAAGGTCAGCGGCAGTAAAAACAAAGATATTGAACGCTTGAACCAGGAAACCCTTAACTTTGTAAGTAGCAAGACCTGATCATGACTTTACGGTTGCATGTGCTAATGATCTAGACTATTGATGACAGTATTACCAAATTCTCTCAGCTCCCTCTCTCTGAGAGGACTAAGGACGGCCTTCAGAAGTCGCATTTTGTGAAGCTCACTGATATTCAGCAAAAAGCCATTGTTCCTGCCATTCAAGGTAAAGATATTCTTGGAGCTGCCCGCACCGGTTCTGGAAAAACGCTTGCATTCTTGATTCCTTTGCTGGAAATACTGGAGCGAAAGAAATGGGGTCCGTACGATGGCCTGGGCGCCTTGGTTATCTCACCCACCCGAGAACTTGCGATCCAAATCTTTGAAGTCTTAAGAAAGATTGGCCGAGCTCATTCCTTTTCGGCAGGTCTTGTTATAGGTGGAAAGGACGTCAAAACTGAAGCAGAACGTTTGGGTCGTCTGAATATCCTTATTGGAACACCTGGGCGGATATTGCAGCACATGGACCAGACAGCAGAGTTCGACCTCTCGAATTTAAAAATTTTGGTATTGGATGAAGCTGATAGGATTTTGGACATGGGGTTTAAGAAATCAATAGACGCTATCGTTGAAAATTTGCCTGTGGAACGACAGACTTGGTTGTTTTCAGCTACGCAAACCAAATCGGTCTCAGATTTGGCCCGGCTGAGTTTGAAAAGTCCAGAGTACATTTCGACCGATGAAGACTCGACTACAAGCACTCCCAAGAACCTTGAGCAGTTTTATATTATCTGCGAGCTACAAGACAAACTGAGCACGTTGTATGGATTTATGAAAACTCATTTGAAGTCAAAGGTGCTGATATTCTTTTCATCTTCAAAGCAAGTACGATACGTGTATGAAACATTTCGCACGCTGCAACCCGGTGTTCCACTATTGCATCTTCACGGAAAGCAAAAACAGACTGCACGAATTGAAGCTGTCAACAAATTTTCTACTGCTCGTTATTCATGCATGTTTGCTACCGATGTGGTAGCGCGTGGAATTGATTTTCCAACAGTTGATTGGGTTGTCCAAGTTGACTGCCCGGAGGATGCTTCCACGTATATTCACAGAGTTGGTAGATCGGCTCGGTTTGATCAAAAAGGTACGGCTCTGCTATTTTTAACGCCAAAGGAAGAGCCCACAATGGTTGCCAATTTGCTGGCTAGAAAGATTCCTATTAGCAAACTGGCAATAAGAGAGTCTAAGACTAAGCAAATTCAAGACAAGCTGCAAGGTTTATGTTTCAAAAATCCCGAGTTGAAGTACTTAGGGCAAAAGGCTTTCATGTCGTATGTTAAGTCTGTTCATGTGCAGAAAGACAAGGACGTCTTTAAGGTGTCAGACCTCCCATTGGAAAAGTTCGCGTTAAGCCTGGGCTTACCAGGAGCACCCAAGATTAAGATAAACGACGGTACTCGAAGTAAAGAAATGAAGAACGCCCCTCGACAATTAATGGCTCTTGTAAAGTCTAATGAGGATGGTGAGATGGAAGCTTCTGAGGCAACAGTCAGAACCAAGTACGACCGAATGTTTGAGCGAAAAAATCAAAACGTTCTTTCTGAGCACTACATGAAGTTGACGAATGCTGGCGCGGAGGACGACGAAGATGACTTTATGAACATCAAGCGAGCTGACCATACTATTGAGGAGGACGGGTCCGATGACGATGACCTGTTGCCTTCTTCCAAGAGAGCAGCCAAAAAGGCTCTCTCTAAGAAGCAATCTGCCAAGAACCGCGGCAACCCTACAAAGTTAGTATTTGATGATGATGGAGTCCCTCATGCTATTTACGAGTTGGAGAATGAGGAGGACTTTAAGAAGGCTGGAGACGCGGAGACGCAGAAGGAGGTATTCTTGGGCAAGGAGAAGACTGTCATGAAAGATAGAGATATCGAGGATAAAGCACTGGCTAAGGAAAAACGCCTAGAGAAGAAACGCCGCCGACAGGAAATGGAGCAGCGGGCTTTAGAGGAGTCGGGTGAGGAAGAGAAGGATTCAGCACCCTACCAGGTTTACATTGGCGGAGACGATAAGGGCGAAGACATTGACTTTTCAGGATTTGAAAGCGAGTCAGACAGCAATTCACCACCTGCTAAGAAGCAGAGGAAGTCAGCTGAGTCGTCAGACGATGGAGAGGAAGATGAAGAGGAAGAGACTCTTGAAGTTGAAGAGCCAACGACGTTGGAGGACTTGGAAGCGTTGACGTCTCGTCTACTAAAGAAACGATAGATCTCGAGATTATTTATAGTCTAGTGAATCTACTACGTACGTACTGTACATGTAAAATAGTACGGCACAAGCATGAGCATGCATATGCTTGCGTGAGATAACACATAAATTCATAGACCAACTAAATCTAAGTTGAGGCAACTTGAGGTACGTAGTCGATGCGATATATTCGGAAAGTAGCTTCAATTTGCCTTCAAAGTTCAAGGATTTCATAGTCAAAGACTCAAAGATAGATATGGCTTTAAGACGGGTGTTATTTTTACTTGGATCCGAAATCGACTTGGGCTTTGTGTAGGCTCGACTAGAGTCTAATGTCTATACCATACGTGAATGAATTATAACTGAAGACTGAAGTTACTGAGTGAACTCATTAATAACTAAGAACGCGTGTGCACTAGAATCTAGCTTTATAAAATATATGCGGTACATACATTTGGTACCCACTTGACTGTGACCATATGGATGCAATGGCATGCGCATACATTCTAGATGTTCCCTCTTGCGCTAGATTGGAACCATTGGAGACTGGAGTCATTGATTGGACTATAGTCTAGCTCTCAGCTTAGTTAGAGCCTCTCTGGGCCCCCTCTATACGTATAGACTAGACTAGACAGAGCTGTATCTAGCGCTGGAATAACTAATTAACTAGCTATGAGCTGCTATATATGTATTCTAGGACCTCTGGGTAGCACTGTAAGCACTGTAAGCACTGGTATTGGTACTGGCACTGGCACTGGCACTGACACTGACACTGCGCAGTCACCGCAGTGTACGGCAGCAGCATAGAGTGCCATAGACTACAGTATTTAGCATTTAATGTTTAGCAGCGTCAACCAGATCAACAGTTGTACTGTACATGTCCACCAGCGCATGGGCAATAAAGAGCCAATCAGCAACTGCTGAAGTCAATAAAAGGATTTATAAAAAAGGTTAATTTCTATAGGGCAGTCCAAGATCAACCTAGATTGGCCAAAATCAGTCAAAAACCAGCCAAAAAAACTAAATAAAATTAACCAAACTAGCTTCAATAGAGATAAATTGTTACTGTTTTTGAACGTTTGCAGACACCTAACGCACAGTCCATGAACAGACTATGCACCCCCTAAAGCTCAAAATCTGCATTTTGACGCTTTTTGCCTTCTTTCAATTGGATGATTTCTTTTTTCTTAATTTGTTTGCTTTACTGTATTTTGGTTAAATTCTGTTAAATTTTGTTCTATTCTAGTTTCTATATTATATTATAATATTATAGTACAGTATATATATTATATTTTTCCTTCTTTTGAATCCTTCTTTTGAATTCTTCTTGAACGACCCTTCTTGAACGACCCTTCTTGAACGACCCTTCTTGAACGACCCTTCTTGAACGACCCTTGTGCTACTTTTCATTCATGGCTCAAGCGTTCCATCACCATCTCTGAGACACTCCTCACTGACATTGACATATATACAACAACACCAAGTAAAATTGTACTAAAGACCGTGTTTATCGGTCGGCTATACCGCACAAACTACGAGCTCACTGATCTACTGTACCATATATACACCCACCCACCACAACCATGACTTCTCTGGATCTTCCAACCGCCTTCGACACATCCCTCGGATCAAACTTCACAGAAACTTCATGCCCTGACTTTTTCAACTCATTCCTGGCAAACACCGACTTTATATCGTGCTATCCTGTCTCTTTCTACCTGAAAAACTCCAAATCATACGTTGAAACTGTGAGATCCGGCGTAGAGGCCGTAGAAGAGCTGCTGAGTCTTTCCTGCGCGGTTGACTTTTCAGAATGCGATTCACTAATGACTACCCTGGGCAACGAGCTGATAGAAAGTGGCAACTGCAAAAGCGATTATGCTCTTGAAAACCCCCTTGTGACCGAGGCGTACACTGACTTTTTCAGCTTTGGGCTGGTACACAACGCGACTTGTTTGACCCTGAAAGAAGCGGGCGAGTCCAAATCATCAGCTTCCACTTCCTCCTCCAAAACGACAAAAAAGGCCTCTACGACAACTTCACATACTGCTTCAACTGCCTCATCTACCGCGTCAAGCACAGCTACCCCTTCATATTGCTACACTGACGCATTATTCAACTATACAGACTCCGCTGACGCTTACCTTTACCTGCTACCGCTTGGAAACACCTACCCAAACTCTAGTAGCATTGTTCCCTCGTGCTCAGAATGCACCAAAAAGCTCATGGCGCTTTTTCATGCTGACACCGTTATTCAAAACCTATCCATCTCTTCAGTGTACAACTCTGCAGCATCAATAATTGAAGAGAGCTGCGGTACTTCGTTTGTGAACGGCTCGTCCATTTCAGTTCCTGCTCAAACTGCCAATTCTTCATCATCCTCCACTTCATCTACATCTTCCGCCCTAAACACTAGACTTACGAACTTCAACATCATCACCATGGTGCTCCCTCTGATATATATTGTCCTCTTGTGCTTTTAACAGCAACACTCTCTGTTTCTTTCATGACTCCCGTTAATAATTACTACTCTCCTTATAATTTGTAATACAATATTTTCTCTAGACTTCACAAGACTAGGCTTTAGGCGCTGCTCCTTTGAAACGGTGTAGCTTAGAAGAGACAATAGTAATCCACACCGACTGAGCAATCAACTGTCTACTACACACAATAAAATTCAGGTATAACAATCTAATTTCTCAGGGCTTTGTACCATCTTCTTCTTTGCTAGCCAGCCTCTTTTCCATCTCAGCACGCTGCTTTTCTTGCCATCTTGCAAGCTTTGCGTGGTCATGGATCTTGAAACCAAAGATTTTAGGCACAAACCGCTCTTGAGGCTTTGGTGGAGTGATTGTAGGGTACACTTGGAACAGCATACCTGGGAAGCTTGTGCCAAAGTAAGCACCATCAATAGTAGCATGTCGAGAAGACTTGGGAACGTAGAGGTCTTCGCACTTTGGACAGTACAGCTTGACTGCAGAATGGCGAGCAGTGTCATGTAATCCTATAGGGAGCAATGGGTGTAGGTGACAGTGCACACGCGGGCAACGGCCAAAATCGCAGTTTCGGTACTTCTCAAGCATCTTTTGCAAGCCTCTAGCAGTCAAGATGTATCTGGCATGGACCAGACCATACAAATGTCGCGCTGACTTTTCCAGCCGTTCTCTTTCCTCGTCGTCACATTCCTGGCTGAAGGTATCAGTGACGATGTCAATAGCAGGCTGCATTCTGGGCACCTCAACATTCAAGCCAGTGAGGTTGAATCGGTCAATGATAAACTCTGGATCGATGTCACAGAAATATTCGTTTCCCTTGATACCAAGGAACCAGTCAATCCAGTAATCCTCTAGAGATGGCTGTTAGAATAAATAAAAAAGAGTACAGCTTTACAGTGCACTTACCAGAATAATCTGAACCGGCTACGTTAGAGACCTCCATAACTATGTACTTGTACAGAAAACTAGATAATCCACAGTTCACCAGGCTGGCCTTAATAGTAGTTTTGGTTAAGAAGAACGAAAACTGTTCATTCGTGCCTGGAAATGGTGGGAAGGTGAGAGATGAAGCTTTTTTAAAAAAAACCAAACCTCCTGACAAAAGTATTCACAGTCCTCACAAAAGCTATTCAGATTCCATCTCAACGCAATTTCAACGCCATTTCAACGCCGACATTATTTGGTTTCAATTGATTCCTCTCCGACTACAAGAAATGCACATTCTCAAGCCTTCATGGCTAGCCCATACTGGTATGTTGTTGCTGAATTCTGAATGCTGAATGCACTCAACACCCAACCATCAATGCTCAGCGCTCACCGCTCAACGCTCAAAGCTCAACTCTCAACGCTTAAACAAAAACTAACAAACTCACACAGATGGGAATCGCAGGCTTGAAATATACACTGTGACCGTGAATCCCGATGGATCGCTACTGGCTACAGGTGGCCTGGGTATGTATATATGCACCCTTTATGTCGAATCCCGTTGTCCTAACACTTTTGTTTAGATGGCAATGTCAAAATCTGGTCCACAAAAACCATATACGACACCGTTGCTGATGATGTCGCCATGGACGGCCAAATGCCACAGAACGAGAAGCCTTTGTTTACGATCTATACAGGCGTAGCCTCTGTGACTGTATTGCGGTTTTCACCTTGCTCCAGGTTTCTCGCTGCAGGATCTGATGATGGTGTGGTACGCGTCTGGAAAAGGGCAAAACACGAAATCAAGGACGCCCTTACTACGCCGTGGGATCTCTATAAGCAGCTTAATGGCCATGATAAAGATGTTCAAGACTTGGCGTGGGCTCCAGATTCAAGCCTCCTTGTTACCGTAGCCCTCGACGGCAGCGTCGTTATTTGGAGTGGCAGTGAGTTTGAGAAGCTCCAAGATCTTCCTGCTCATGTTACTCCTGTGAAAGGAGTTACGTTTGATCCTGCTAATAAATATTTTGCAACGGCGTCGGACGACAGATCTGTTAAAATCATCAGATACGACCATGAGCTAAAGAATAAATCATTCACTATCGAAGCTTCCATCACTGAGCCTTTCAAAGGCTCTCCTCTTTCAACTTATTATCGGCGTTGTTCTTGGTCTCCAGACGGTAATCATATCGCTGCAGCAAATGCTACCAATGGACCTGTAACTACTGTGACGATTATCAACAGAGGAACGTGGGATAGTGATATCAGTCTTGTCGGGCACGATGCGCCATGCGAAGTTGCTTCGTTCTGTCCTCGAATCTTCTCCCTTGATAAGGCCTCAATAGGAGGTGAGAACCAGGCAGCTAATCTTATTACTGTTATAGCAACTGCAGGCCAGGATAAAACACTAGCCATTTGGAATACATCTAATCCTAGGCCTCTGCTAGTTGCCTCAAATATTGCTGAAAAGTCCATCACGGATACTGCATGGTCTCCCGATGGTAGCAAGCTGTTTGCCTGTTCGTTGGATGGAACCGTGATTATTGCCATGTTCGAAGAAGGCGAGCTTGGCTGGGTTGTTCCTTTGGAAGAGAATGTCAACCAACTCACGCGTTATGGGGTAATAAAAGATGTCAAGTCCGAGAGCCAAGTTAAAAACGAAGAAGATGAGGCCCCTGCAGAAACCACGTTGGCCAAGTCTGTCGATAAAATGGATGTAATTATGGGATCAGATCCTTTGACCACTTCAAACGCATTTGATGCTGAAAGCACTACTTCAAAGGGCCCTCTCAAAGGAAAAATCGTTAATACAAAAGCTGCTCAGAAGTTGACTACAGCAAAAGGAGGCAAAAAGAGGATAACCCCGTTATTATTGACGTCTGGGTCAAGCGTGTCAGCACCAAGCCCAACTGAAAGCTCTGAAAAGTCAGGATCGACCAAGGCTAAGACCGTCGAGGTCTCTAAACCTTCTTCTGGGCTTCCTCCCGGAGGATTATCTTCCATGTTAGTACGGCCCAAGCGACGCTCTGGCTCTGAAGAACTTGGTAACAGCCTCCCAGAGACTAAGAGACTCCGTTACGACAACGAAGTCAGTTATATTCGACCTGCATCGCTTTCATTTTCTTCAGACTTGTCGCGTGTGAGACTAGGTGTGTCAAAAGTGAGGGCCTATATTAAAAAGAGCAGCTCCGAAAGCAAAGAGAACTTTGTCTTGGAGATAAGGAACGGCTCGAATCCAGACGTTGAGCCGACTTCGATTTTAGTCACTTGCAACGGATCTCTAGTTTTCCGGGACTTTCTTCCCAAGTATGGCCATTTAGCAGCTGGACACGGTGAAAGCTTTTGGGCGGTTGCTACGGAAGATGGCACTCTTTATGTTTACTCTCAGACTGGACGGAGGCTAATCTCTGGAATGACCCTTGGGTGTCCGTTGTCATTTCTGGAGGCACAAGGGCAGTACTTGATGGCTGTTACTTGCACGGGTCTGCTCTACATGTGGGACATTGATAGCCTGGCAGCGGCTCATGGCCCCGTCTCTATTGCACCTCTTCTTGACAATGAACTGAACGCCTCTGAAGATGGCTTAGTAAAAGGCCCCAGTATAACGCAATGCGGGGTCACTTCGAAAGGTAAAGCCCTAATAACGTTATCCAACGGGGATGGATTTATTTACAATGACAAAATGTTGACTTGGCTAAGGGTAAGTGAGGCCTGGTGGGCATTTGGATCGCAATACTGGGGTTCGACCCATCTGGACAAGGCAAGAAAACAGGCTGGCCCAAATAAAAACGAGACTCCCTCTGCTACTACCGCAACTGGTGTCGTCAGTCTGATTGAACACCGTACCAACCAAGAAACTATGATCAAGGCTGGAGGAAGAGGCAAGTACCTTCAGCGCATGGCCAAGAACAGAATGCTCAAAGAGGGGTTTGAAAACTTTGAACGTTGCACATCGACAGCCCACCTTGAAAACCGCGTGTCTGCCGCAATAATGGCGGAGAGTTCTGAAGAGCTAGTTTCATTCCTGAAAATGTATGCTGTCAGGCTTGCAGCCGAGGGAATGGGTAAGAGGCTGGAAGAGTTGTGTAACGAACTACTTGGACCTACGGTTAAAATTACGGAGCCGAACGACGACACAGTCCCAGGGTTGCTGGATGAATGGTCTCAATATGTATGTGGGCTTGACAAGCACAAGCTACTAAAGGACGTGATCTTGGCAGTTGGCAAGTATAGAGAAATCCAAGGCGTGGTTGTGAAATTTGCTCGAATTGTAGGTGTATTAGATCAAGTCAACGCCATGTAATTGTAACAACAATGTATTTATTTAAGATATTCTACTTACGCTGACTTTCTCAGCTCTTCTCTAAACGATCCTGTTAGAATGATTTCAGTACTTTTTAAGTCAAAATTTAGTCCAAACATACCGTAACTGTGTAGAAAACTCATCATCGGCATCTTCATCGTCCCATTTCTCTTCCCAGAGAGTCTCAGGTCCGTCAGAGTTTTTGGTATCAGAATCATTCCAATCTGTACATCAGAGCGTTAGTTGAATGCGTATTTCAGAGTTACAAATCAATTTATGATCAATTTATGATCAATTTATAGATTCATTTCGCAGTGGCAGAACCTACCCTCTACAGGAAAGTCTTCAAACTCGTCGTCTTCCTCCAAGGAAACCAAGACCTTTGCGGGAGTTTTCGTGTTTGCTGATGTGCTTTGGCTAGTAGAATCAACCATTGTGAGGGTGGTAGTAGTATTGTTGGTGTTGGTGTTGGTGTTGGTGTTGTTGGCGGTATTGCTATTGTTGGCGGCACTGCTACAGTTATCGATGAGTGATTCAATGCAATGAATAAATTACACGAATGGTGAGTGTGGAGAAGGTGGCGATATAGATGAAGGTGGTAATGTTGCTGAACGAGAAGAAGGAAACAATGAAAACAGAAGTACTCACTCCCAAACCCTCAAATATCTACAGGGTACAGTATACTGTTCCCTTATTTACCAGCCTCATCGATACCAGCATCAGCTTCCGTAAATAGTTCAGTCATTCTACTGCTCTACTACCTCTTTTATCTGAACATCTCCTTATATATATACTTCACTGCCATTCACCTATTCTTGCTAAGCTACTATGGTGGAAGACTTCTCTTCTGTTTCCTGGGAGGAGCCTCCCCAAACAGAGTCGCCACTGAATGAAGAAACACCGTCCGCCAGCCCCAGATCTCCGAAAACAAGCGCTTCCATCTCAAACTCCAGCCAACCAATTGCTATCGCTGCCGCTGGTACCGGTGCTGCTGATGATACCCAAAGAGCTGTCCCTGCTCTCGTTGCGTCTGATACACCTGCTAAACTCGCTAATCCCGCTAATCTCGTAAAACCTTCTACTACCAAATCTATCGCACCACCAGTTGATACTGCAAAACCAACTGAGTCTCAGCCACTGGGGGAAACCTTTATTCATTCTCTTGTAAAAAGCCCTCAAAAAGAACAGGATGGCTCTCAGAACGCGTACATTTCCTACCTAATTTACACAGAGTCCAACAGTCCTACCTTTCAAAGTCCGATATTCAGTGTGCGTCGAAGGTACTCTGACTTCTACTTTCTCTATAATACCCTGTATCTCGAGTTTCCGGCAGCAGCGGTGCCTCCACTAGCCGATAAATCCAGATTAGAGTACATCAAAGGCGACAGATTTGGCGCTGAATTCACACTCAAGCGAGCTTCCTCTTTAAACAGATTTTTGGACAGAATCTCACATCATCCTTATCTGAAAAAGTCCGCTGTGTACTTGAATTTCTTGGAGACGCCAGACTGGAATAGCTACAAAAGATCGCTGTCAACTCGCCATCAGCAACAGCTGGCTCAAGAAAATGGAGTCCTCGATGGTTTCTCTGATACCTTACTAAACGCATTTTCTAAAGTCAGTAAGCCTGATGATGGGCTTGTTGAAGTCAAGGAAAGAGTGGGAAAGCTGGAAGACAACCTGATACAAGTCGAAAGGGCATTTGCTAAAGTACTTCGACGACAGTACGACTTGTCATATGAGTTGGATGAATTCTCTCAGCAGCTGATTAAACTTGCTGGCCTGGAGCACAATCTGGAAAACAATATTATAGCGTTTGCTAACGGCACCCACAACCTATCTCAAGGGGTTGCTGCGTTGCGCGAGCAAACCGATAGCGACTACGTTGTCTCTCTTCGAGATATGCAAAACTATGTTCTTGCCTTGAAGTCGCTAATAAAACTCAGCGAGCAGAAGCAGCTCGACTTGGAAGCTCTAATTGACTATCTCAACAAGGCAATACAGGAGAAGGACAATGTTTTGGCAGGAGGACGCTCTAACTTTCTTCTCAACAAAATTGAAGATGTCAGAGGAGTTGACCATGAGGCTGCTAGGAAGGAGCGTCTGCGCAAGCTGGATATAAAAATTTCAGGTCTGAAACAAGAAGTTGAGAGTGTCAAGGAGACCTCGGCAAACTTCCAAGAGCTGGCTGGAAAGGAAGTAGACGTATTCGAGCACACCAAGCAGCTCGAAATGAAAAAGACGCTTTCGACTTTGGCTGACGGCCATATCAACTTTTATCAGAACGTCATTACTCAGTGGGAAGCCCTTTTATAAAGATCTATTCAATACTGACTTCCTATATTCTTCTATCTTGTCCTGCCCGTAAACCCTGCTAAACTCTGCCTCAGAGCTAACGTATTTTGAATAATCAAGTGCTTCATGATTGGTTTTAAGCTCACGCACTTTCTTGTCTCTTGGAACTGGTGCCTTTTCATTTTCTTGAACATAGAATTTGCGCAAGAGCATAACAGCTTCCTCGCGAAAGAATCCTGGATAGCTCGGATATGGCCTCTCAGGTAAGTTACTATAGTATTGTTAGAGATGCCATTTCACTATAGGGCCTAGTCCTTACTGTAAATTAATAGCCAGAACGCTGCCACAGCCCCCAAATCTATCGTTTGCAGCTCCAAAATACACTGTTCGTATCTTCAGTTGTCGTAATGCTGAAGCGCACATTACGCAAGGTTCAACAGTAACATACAGATCGGTGTCCTGAAATACGTTTATACTGTGGGATTGTAAAACTTCATCTATACCTAAGAACTCTGCATGGCGAGTGGCCTTTGCTCATTAGAAGGTCCAACGCTGAAAGTCGACCATACTTACACATGAAGTTCTATTCGTGTCGTTTCTTCCTCGCCCAATTATTACGCCGTTGTGGACAAAGACACATCCCACGGGAACTTCTCCGATACTGAGAGCATTTTCAGCCTATTACGAGAGTTAGGCCGTGGATCCTTGGAAACGCCAAAGCACATACTTGGTTCAGAGCATGCCTCATAAAACTTTCGTGAAGTTCAGTCATAGGTAAGTTTAGTTAGACTAGCTCTAGATCTGACTGTTGGTAAAGTAAAAATATTTTTGATTTCGGTTTAAAAATTTGGGTGATTTGAATAAAATAATGGACTCCAAATTTCCTCCAGATTACCTGTACCCGGTAGGTTGTGTTATTCTAAAGTACAGTACGGTAGTCTACCCGTAGAAGGACTGTATATGGTTGTTAATATATGTTTAGAGGCCATGACCCCAGACGCTCGCCGCCCTGGGCTAAATCTTCGGACTTACTTTTCTTGAAAGGAGGTACGTCGTATTTGATCCTTGTGGATAGGGCCATTTGGACAGTAGGACGCTAAGCCGTGCTTGTTTCTTATTGTGCCTGTAGTTGGAGTAGTTGATGACTTCCTGCCGCTATCCTAGCGGACTCTCTCGAAGACCCAACCGTCTTGCCACAACGTACACGACCTTCTATAAGCTTGGGCCATGGCGTTCTGGACTGTGCAGTGCAGTCAACGATCTTGAATGACGTCCCGATTATCTGTATAAGGCAGGCCGCACACTTCTTTAACTACATTTCTCATATACAGGGACGAGTTATACCGGAGCATAATGAACACAAAGTAAACGGCAGCCCGAACCAGGTCATCAGTACAGAAGAAATATTTTATCGTCTATAACTACATAAAAACCTGACCTAAAAACTTAAGACCTACTAGAATTCAGCATTACTACATACCACTAGGATTTGTCAGAAGTATAGCTTTTGGTAAACATGTGTGAGCGTGCACAAAAGACACGGACAGTCCTCCAACTATTAGCATTCAATGCCTCCATTAAAAGATACATGACACAAAAATATCGCCAGTATATAAACCAGAGGCACTAGCTATTGGCGTCTTCCGTAATTGTAATGACGCAGTTGCTGAACAGCATTAGGTACTAGTAGTGGATAAGAGATATTTTGATCTAACACCGATAGACTATGGGCAGACTAACAGTAGGTCTCCGGCAACTGTAACATCGAAGCGCGGTGGCTTCTTAGCATGCTCAAGACTGACATCACATTACCAGTCATGGCTGTGTACAACGACCACACCACAACACTAATATGAAAATAGGATCAGCTCAGGTGAATAGCAGCAGGTTTCACAGTGATGTCCGCCCGTCCTTAGAGAAACTTTTGTGACTGATAGAAAGCAACAGACTCGTCTAACCCTATCGACGTCAATGAGTATTGGTGGTGGCGGCGACATGGTTGAGTAGCCCCAAGTATTAGCAAATTGTTGGAAAATAAAGGTTTGCTGAGCTAAAGGGCAGCAGGCATAGTACCAACGTTAGACATCAATAAAAGGGCCCGGGAACTGAAAAACAGCTACTGCAAAATAGACTTTTAAAAAGAATAGCATTCAGCGGTATGATGACTGTCAAGAAACAATGTATGCTAAAGATCAAAGTAGGGTTTATTGATCTCCACATAATCGGTTGATGTGTCGTATGTAAAAGGGAATGGCAGTAACTAGTAGCAGTAACTAGTAGCATTATTAGAGTCATGATTCCCAGTATTTTAAAAGCTACGGAGAGCTATTTCATTGAAAGTGAGCGAGGGGATTGGAAAGGCTGTAAGTATGACTTATCAACAGTGGTAGACGTCATCGTTACACAGATAATGATGCGCAGAGTCGACAGCAGTACGCAAAGGCACTCCGATAGACGGAGACAAGCAACAGAATACTGACAGCTGAATTAATAGCGGTAAAAAGAGCACCAGCAGCATACTGAATCTAACTTAATAACAGCACAAGCAGCAAGGCTGAAGATCAGCTTAATGGCCGCCACTACTATTGATGAATGGTGATTCAAGAGGTGCGAGCCAGTAGCTTGCCAACGGAGAGACTATGAGTGTTGCAACATTGTTTCTGGCCCAGTGGTCTGTTAGCAGTATTGTTGGAGTAGCTACAAAGTGATTGACGGCAACAGACCGGTTAAAGGGTGGCGATCCTCAAGCTTGACCGGCCTCTTGCCAGATCACGAAAATGGCGGTAATTCGATTGATGGCTTCGGCAGGTATGGAAAATAGTCACAAAGAAAGCACATAGCGACTCTGCTTGAAAATGAAGTAATTTCAAGGGGTAGCAGGACTCTGAGCATCTCTAATTGAGCGCAAAGACGCTCTTGCACACTCAATAACGGACAACCTAGAGCTCGAAGTTAAAGAGCTAATAACAGCTGTAGTTATTGGAAGTCGGAACCTGATTAAGAGAAATACCAATGATGCACTAATAGATGATCTGGTAACGGCCGAACAGTAGCAAGCACTAGCAACCATTAAGGACAGCATCACCCAAATTCAAAAACTCTGATATGATTTTAGTATCAATCAATTGGCAGCAAGAGTCTTGCAGAAGAATAGTAACAGACACAGCATGGATTGAAGAAGGGCAAATGAGAGATTCATTGAGGAGTTATAACGTTGAAGGCTGGCTTGTTGACAGTAGACCAGATGAGCGGCATTCTCTACTTATGACCGCAAAAAAATGATACGTACTGCCCGGCAAAAAATATCATGAAGGTTTTTTGCAAGTCAACGGGCTATAATGAAAGGAGCTTTGGAGCTTGTCCTTAAAAAGAGAGAGAATGATGGTTTTGTTGCAAGTTATAACGGTAGTGGAATCACCAAAAAAGTGTGTAAAATAAATAAATAAATAAATAAATAAATAAATATGCTAGCTATGTACCTGGAAGTATGTGCTTGTAGTTAGTATGGGATCAATTTTAAACCGATCGTGACATCTGTGAAAAAATATAACTCCTTTTATTATTAAATTTATAGAACTTATTATGCTTGATTGTAAGCATTTTATTCATAACAATTTCAACAAAAAGGAATAAAATAAGCTTAAGCAGTTATTAATATAACTCCAAAGAAATATAAGGCTAAAATAGCTTAAATATCCAAACATGCGAAATGCAGATCGATACCTCTGTTTAATCACCCAGGAAATTTTCCTTTGATGCACTAGTTACAAAGGTTCCCAAATTTGATAACATTTATAAATGCGAAATACTAATGAAGCGGCGACACGCAGCTCTCGAAGCTTTCGTCACTAATCAACCTTCAACTATTCACTTGCTTCAGCTGCAATTCCGGTTTTCACACTCTTTAATTGTGCCCCCTCTCTAAATAAGACGCTGGCATTTCTACGTGGAATTGGAAGCCCTACACACACTGCTCTTCTCGATTCTGTTTCAACAGTCAAGCACTTTATCAGCTCCCTTTTTATTCTATTTCACTCTCACGGCTTCATTGTGTTTTATTTTCATTGTCTACCTCTCGTCCCTCCGTGCCTCCGCCCCTCCTCTGCCCTTCAGTGTTTTGTCTAAACAAAGGTAAGTTTGACTTCTAAACTGTAAATCATTCTATTCTCATATGTGAGAGCGGAGGAATTTTTAACCGAGAAATAATATAAGTCCAAAGTGTTGTGATTCAAGCATTGTTATGCTGTGATCATTCCGAATGAGGTATTGTTAGCCGAAGCTGTCGTAAAACGGGGTTGCCACAACCTACTGTGGCTAAGGACTAGTCAAGTTGACTATCCTCTGCTTGGTCAGGATTCTCCTTGAAATAAGACTTTAGTAGATTTGCTTGATTTTCTGTTAATTAAATAAACTATCTCTAGCGGGAATTTCTCCCACTTATATATTCTTAACTCGGTCAGGTGACAATACAATTGAGGTATTAATTCTCATCACGAGATCAATACAACCCAGTTATTGTCCTTCTAGAATATTCTAATAGATAGAACATTCTAGACATTAAAGAACATTCTAGAATATTCCAGAATATTCCACCAAGATCACCTGACATTCACGTGATCTTCACAAACTTGACTGAGCCATCAATTTCAACAATAGTCAACAATCCTTCATTGACAGTATGAATCATAACAGAAGCAGAGCTGTCGGCTTTGTCATTACTCTGAGTAAGTGATCAATGAGTGCGTGTTGGTTGTTTCAGATATCGTATTGCTATACGCTCTCTACATTAGTAACGGTTCTGTCGTTACAAGTCTTGTTTGTTATTTAAGTATATAAAGAGCTACATTTCCCTAGTTTAACAAATCAAGCAACAATTAATCTATCTTCCTAATCATCATATTTAACGGAGAACCCCTACATACGCAGAGGGAGTCAACAATGACTTAGTCCACACAGCTTGTTAGGCTGGTGGACACCTGAGATTACAACACAAAGGACAAAGTGACATAATAAGTTCTATAAACTTAATAATAAAAAGATTTATATTCTGTGCTTTTGAGCTATATTACAAATATTAACAATGCACTGTTGTGAATGAGAGTTGAGCAATTCACAACTAGTTGCATTAACTGTACTTTAAGCGATTGAAGATGCTACTGTTGTAATTCGAGAACCACAGCTGCCACAGCTTCGTCAAAGAGATTGAATTGATTATCTATCTTTGTAATTGATTTGTTAAGATGTATTTTGTTGATTAAAAAAAACTATATCTTTACAAATTCTGCTACTTATATATTGGAATATAGTTATTCCCGAATATTCTTAACTCGATCATATGGTTAATATCCCTGAGGTATTTAACCTTATTTCAGGTTATCACGAGATCATTCTAACTAGTTTATCACCTTTCTAGAATGAGCAACATCGTATGGAGTGCAGTTCCGAATATGATCGCGACGCCTCTACGCAGTTACAAGGTTGGTGATCTGGTGTACAAGGCGGTTGTACAGAGGACGGGCAAGCAAGCCGGTGGTTCTTCTATTCCACCAAAGCTGCAGGGCTTATGGGAAGGGCCTTATGTTGTCAAGAAGGTTGTCTCATCTGATTCCTTTGCAGAGCCGCGATACAACCTGGCTAATGTGAAGAACGCGAATTTGACGGTGGAAGGCTGGCATCCTAAGTTTATGAAGCCAGTTTTTGAGACGAAAGCACAGCGAGACTCTGGGCATTCGTCTGGGGGATGTTGGAGAGCTACCCTAGT
>JAJMKT010000460.1:0-17241 GCA_030563985.1 Geotrichum restrictum
AAAAAAAAAAAAAAAAAAAAAAAACGAAGTGGGTGGGAAATGGGTCTTATTTATAGTCTACACCAGCTGTTGGTAAAAAAAAAAAAATTCATACTAAAAAATATACACCGGTATATCGTGGTAGTCTATGGCAGCCAAATGGACTTAAACTGGGTTCATGTTGCAAAATATGTACTTGTACAGCTAGACCGGTACGCGTAGATCATCTTACACGTGTGCGAGTTAGGGCTTCCCTTTTGCGTATACCAGTAACTACCAGTAACTACAGCTGGAAACGACAAAGGGTCGGATCCCGGGTCTTTCTTAGGTATACGGTAGATTTTGTTGGACCGCTGGTAGTACGTAGATATTACAGTAATCAGATTTAAAACTCGTCTCTGTCAGACTGAATTTATTTTAAATTATTGTCTTTTTTTGAATAAAAAACTTTTGAATAACCCATATTTGTGATACACCCTCAATCAGGCTTCAACTCCTCTCTCAAACTGAACTAAATTTATTATTAAAAGTACTGTATTCTAATATTTTTCCTTCTCTCTCTCGATCTCTCTCGCTCTCTAACTAAATCAAACCACCACTACTACTTGTAAAACCGACGCTTTGGCTGCTCCTTCTTTTTACCAGCAGCTCCACCCTTAAATCCCCGGTTTCCAGTTCCACTATTCTTCTTTGGCCCCAGTTTCTTATTACCGCTCACTGGCACATCACCGCCATCATCATCACCGCCACCATCATCCTCGTCTCTATTATTCCCCGACCGCTTATACTTGAGCTTGTTTCTTTGACCCCTCACTGGCCCGTTCTTGATCGCGTCAACGTACGCATCAATTCCACTGGTCAGCTTGGCAATAGGGTCCTCCTCATCTCCGTCGCCTTGGGCCTCGGGATCCTTAATCACAAGCTTGCCGTCCTTGCCCCGCTTGAAACGTGATGACTCCTTGATGCTGTGTGCTTGTTTGCCTCGCGCAGATGGCTTTGAAGATGAAATGTGCGCCAGTGTTTGACGATCCAGTAAATCGAGGGGCTCATCGCCTTCCACAATATACTTGCTGCTGCCATTGTTGCCTCGGCTGTTGCTGCTATCGGTTCGCTTTTTGGGGTTGTTGACATCTTGCATCTCGTCGTCACTGTCCTCGTCTTCGGAGCTGCTGCCGTAAATGGCGCGGTCGAATTCGTTCGTGTACTTTTCGCTGGAAGCCGATGGGTGCTGATGCTTTCTGTTGCGCAGGTTCTCGGTAGGCGCTTGCTCACCGTTAGCCTCTTCCTCGCCTGCCTTCTTGTTGCGTCGAGCACGCTCTTTCGACTTGCGAATGTTGGTCAGCAGCTTCATGTCGCCCTCCGGAAACACTTCCTCAATGGTCTTGAATCCAAACCGGCGGATTAAGCGCTCGATAATGTGCTTCACCTTGGACTTGAAATGCGAATTGTGCTCGTGTGACCATACAAGAAGCTTCTCTACCAGCGACTTGAGTGACGGCCGGACAATGTCTTCCGGCAAAATTGTCGCTGTGATTTTGACGAACCCAAGCGTTGACTTGACTACTTCGCGGTTCTGCGACGTCAAAAACAGCTCCACAGTAGATGCGAGTTCCTGGAGCATGCTCATTTCAATATCTTCGCGGAACTCAAACACCACACGACTCAGAGCCGTTACTGTAGCACTAATCATGTGAGGGGTAGTACCACCAAGGCCAGCAGACAACATGGTAAAGTACTCCTCCAACGTAGCGACAACCTTAGGGGCATCCGAGTCCATACCAGCCACCTTGGCGTGGTCAATTACACCACCCTTCTTCATTGTGTTGCCCATTTGCACTAGCAAGTTGAATGCAGCTTCACGCGTTTTTTCATTAATATCCTTAGTGCACAACACGGTCTCCGACAAGATACTAGGAATAAAGTAAAGATGTTCCTGGGGTAGGATGGATACAATCTTGGACAATGCCGCCAGTCTTGCACCACGAGCGGGGGCTGACACTTTGTCTGAGCTCTTAAGGAAAACCTGCTCAATGTTTTCTAGATTTTCAATGACGGTGGCAGTACCTTCTTCAGTATCCAGAAGCTTGGAAATGACACGGCATGCCTTCTTTTGCAGCATAGGGGCCACGCCGTCGCCACTGAGAATTACAAAGATCGAGAGTAACGCATTGTGAGAAGACTTGGGCAAATAGGTAGTCATGGGAATAATTAGATCCATCATAGTAGTACTGGTAGGAGGAACATCCTCCTTGGGTTTCTTGCCGCTGCTAGCAGCCTTGATCTTGGCCTCCTCAGCAAGTGAAGAGTGCAGCACCGTAGCAACCTTATTGAATGTGGCCTCAATGTCAGTCTTAGAAGTGACTCCAAAAAGCGCAGTAATGCTTTCCAAAATGTAGCCACGGGCCTCAGATGGGGTTTTGCTAAACACGTTAAACAAACCAGATAACAGGTTGGGAGCAAAAGTAGACAAATGCTCGAGATTCTTCTTGGCATCTTCCTTTGAGAATCGCTGCATCAGCAAAATGTCATCGTCGACAGCACCCTCAGAAAGCTCTTTGTTGCTCTCGACAAGGAGACGCAGACCTTGACACACATATGAGCGCAGTTCCACGTACTTGTAAAGAACATTAAGAAGGAGCTCAGCAAATTCGGTATCAAAACCTTCTTGCAGGTTAAAAGGCAGGTCACAGAATCGGGGCAAAGTGGACCAGATCTGATCAATCAAAGTCTCGTAAATTTTTATCTTCATGGCTACAGCCTGAGTGACATTTGTCTTATCGTCTACGGAGTTGATTTCAACCTCAAGCTTGCCAGCGAGGTGAACCAAGTCCGTTGAAAAGTATTTAAGGTTGGCGAACTGCACATTGTCACGAAGCAAAGGCAACAACCAGGCACGGCCGGGTTGGCTAGGGGTGTTTCCAGAAAGGTTCAAGGGAAAGAGCTCTAGCACACGCTCGGGGCCAAGGTTACGAATAGCAGAAGCAATGACTAGGTCAGTCTCCTGACGACCATCACTTAAGGACTCGTCACTTCTAAGAGTGGCAACAACCTTGAAGCAGTTGACCAAGTGGGGGTCAGAGCGCCATCGCAGCTGGTCAAACATGGCCACAAGAACAGTCATGACTTCTTTCCACGAAGCTTGGTACTTGACGTTTAGTAGGCCAAATACGATATCGGAAAGCTCCTTGAGGATTTTCTCTGTCGTTTGAAACTGCTTCTTGGAGGAATTGGAATCGGCAGCTAGCAGTAGAACCTGTGGAGTAATGACTGTGGAGCACAAGGCAACTAGGCATTGAGTCGCGGATACGTGAATGCTATTACTTTCGGAGTCCAAGTACTGGACAACAATTTTAAACGTCTCAGGTAGGTCAGCAAACGCGTCCAAGGGAATCATATTGGCGTAAGACTCGTTGGCCTGTGCGACGACAGCCAGCCATGAAGGAACCAGATGCTGGTCATTCACAGACGGGTGGAGATCAAAGATTGATTTCAGAGTTTCCAACAACTTAGGCTTGTCATCCTCGTCGGAGATACTCTTGAAAATAACCTCTAACACGTCGAAAGCAGCAACTACAAGATACTGCTCAGATGTCTTTGAGATAGAAAGCAGAACCTTACAGAGGTCATCCAGCATGGCTCTAGGCCAGCCGTTAGCAGCTGTGATAGCTCTAACAAGTTGCAGAGCGTGAATGAGTTTGGCGTTATGGCTTTCGCCAGGATTTGTCTTGCTTCCCTTGACCTTCGTTTGGGCTTCGTTTTGCTGCTGAGCCACGTCGAATAGAGCAGCCTCTGCACAAAGGGCACCAGCAGGGTGTTCTAAGCTAGGACCGGCAGGAGGGTTACTCAAGATGTTGGTAACGGCTTCCTGGGCCCGCTTACGTACTTTGGGTCGAGGATCCTGCGCAAGACCGAGCAGGCCCTTCAAGCATCGCTTAGGCGAGGCCTCAAGAACAGAAACGGTCCATGCGCCGGTATCTTGTACAATTAGGAGAATCTCCAGGATGCCAATAGATGATCGTAACAGAGGGGCATCAATGTCGGAGCTTGTAAAAATGGGCGAGAGCTTGGTGAGAATGGGAGTGAACTTTGAACGTAACAGAGCATGCGACAAGTAGGGAGCAAGCAGATCCAGGAAGTAGATGGTAGAGATTGCGAGATCCTTACTCGCAACTCCAGCGTCGGAAAAGGCTTGGTCCAAAAGCGAGAGAAATGAAATGAAATACGCAGCAGCAGATCTCTGAGTCTTGTCTTCATCTAGACTCTCTTCGACAGCTGAGAGGATTAAGGATAACTAGTGAGTTAGTTAGATTCTGCTAAGAACGAATCATTCAAACATACATGTTTTTGGTTGGAGAGCTTTGAGGTAGCTTGACCTCTTATCCGCTCAAGACGCTCGTAAAGCTCGTCTTGAGCAATAACATCAGAGCTTTTGTCCTGATATTTACTCATATTGGTGTGAATATCAATGCTAAGTAATGAATGGAAAAAGTGAGATCAAAGACTGAAGGTAAAAAAAAAATTCCCAAAACTATGAAAAAATGAAAAAAATGAAATTTTACTCTGAACAAAATTTTCATTCCTCCCAACGCACCCTTGCCCTGTGTTCAGGAGGAGGTGAAGGCCGCTTCTAGGGTCTTTACTGGAATCGAATTAATGCTGTGAGATATTTTTAAACCTTCAAAATTACGCGGTTAATTGAAAAAAAAAACATGATACAATTGTGAAGATAATGGTCATTTGCGCTTTACAGCTCTCAATTGATAAATAAATTACTTGTTTACTCGATAAACTTGCGCTTCTCAACCATGAACTCGAAAAACGCAAACTGTCCGGGGTTAGCTCCCTTTGCATAAATAAATCTTCCAGCCAAGTAGCTTCCAAAGATGGCCCTGAGGTAGTTAGTTGGGACGCGCTCTAAAATGTCATCCAAACCAATGGCCTTTTGAAGTGTTTTAGGTAAAACTTCTGAAAGCACAGAGTTGCGGAAAGCCACGTCGTCCCAAAGAGTACTACTGGAAAGCTCCTCTGTCAAATCGTTGATGGCGTTTGACAGCTCGTCACTCAAAACACTTCGGGCCTTTCCTGTCTTTTCATTTTCGCGCCAAAGAGCCTCGAATTCAAGAAGGGCATTGTTTTTGATGATGGATTGCACCTCCTTGACGTATGTAGTGTAAAACTCAGGCACCTTGCCAGTTTCCTTGTCCACGCACATGTGTTTGAAGAATCCAGCGTCGTCAAATGCGAGCGAGGCTAGGACTTCAAGCGAACTGGAAGTAACACCACCCTTGTTAGCAGAGGCATCTTTGAAGATGATAGTACCGGCTTTTTCCAAACGAAGTTTTGCGTTTTGTGTAATAAATAGATTGGCACCTTCTACAATGTAAGGGATTAGAGCATTGCCATTGGGGTCAATGAAGTTGCTAGTGTTGTTAATGTCAATAGCACCTGGGCGACCGCCACAAGGCACAAACATATCGACTCCTTCAGGACGCAGGTGGTACAGGTTGCGGAAAGTAGTGCCGTTTTGAACAAGCTCGCCGGAAGGCAACTTGACATTTTTGTCGTCTACAAGCACTTGGTATCCCTGTGAGCTTAGTTTGGAAACATCATACTGCGAAATCATGACACGAGCCTTGGCAAGGCGAATGAGTTCAGCACGGTCAAGCCCGTTAGGGTCGTGCAAAACACCAGAACCGTCGACAATACTGACATACTTTTCGCTAGAAAGCAGAATCTCATTAGATCCAAGATCACCGTCAGGGCCACCTGTTTGCAGCTTACGAACAGACGACTCGTCGATGTTGAGCTTACGGTAGATACCTTTGACAAACTCGCGGACGGACAGAGAGGTCATACCATAGGCGTCATGGGGAATACCTCCCAGGGTAGGGCTCTTGCCAGTGAAGAAAGACTTCCACCAAGGAGCGCCGCGTTTTTTTGCATGAAGAGTAGCCCAATCAACCAATCCGGCGGTATTCTCGTCAGGACCCATAAATATAATTTCACGCTGAGCGAGAAGATCAACAATGGGTTCCTTAATTCCAGGAGTGTCACCAGGCAGAAGAAGGTCGCAAATCGAATCAATGTACTTCTGGAACGCTTGAGTTCCCTTGTCCTGGTGCTCAGGGTTGAGCAGAATGACACCCTTGGAGCCACCCTCGGGAATGTCCTTATTCTTGCGCTGTTGGGTGTTGGCAAGGTTGTAATTTTCGTCAAAGAGGGATCGCGCATTGATGGAGTACGCCTCTAGGTTGCGACTCTTGACAATACGAATACCACCACGGGCAACATCGCGGAATCTGAGATGGAAGCCTCTGAACTCCTGACCAACAATCAAAAACATTCCATAAAGAGGCTGGGGGTATTCGCTGATGGGCAGGAAATCGGGCTTGAGACGGAACGAGAGAGCAACCTTTGTAGGAGTGTAAAAGTTTGTCTTGAGAACATGGGTGTTGAAGGTAAGGATAGACTCAAAAACATTAATCTCGTGTTCGTTGCTGCAGTCACGACGGATGAATTGCTTGAGCTCATCGGCAGTGAAAATCTTGTTGGACTGCAGGCGCTGGTACGACAGGGTGGGCAGAAAGCTGTCCCCCTCCCCTGCTGACTGGACATAATGAATATTGGCAAAGTGGAGATATAGTTGACGGATGAGGTCAATTTGGGAGAGGATAAGTTCCATAATGTAGGCCCTTGTAAAAGTTTCTTGGCGTAGACGACGCTTGAGATCTTCCAAGACCTCGACGTGAGCTGAGTTTTCAGAGTCTAGAATTGAAAGGAGAGTGGTATACTCAGCACCGAGTCGGTTCAAAAAGTGGGAAACGTAAATAAATGCAGAGTGGGCATATATTGATTCTTGCAAAGAAAGCTCTCCTTTAGCAAAAAGACTTTGAAATTCGTTTTGAGGAAGGCAGTAGAGAAGTGAGGCCTCTTTAATGATCTGGTGAATAGAATGCTCAATGGGAGGGAATCTTTTCAGATTCTGCAAGTCCTCCAAGGTAGCCGAGGGAGGCATCTCAGTGGGACAAAGGTACATTGAAATAATGGTCATGCCGTTTGAGAACTGTTCAACATACTTGCGAGAGGAGTACAAGCCATAGTAGTGGTACAAATCTGAGAGAGCAGAAAAGTAGCCTTGAACAGTGTTCTGGCGGAAACCAATAATGACTCTGCGCTCTCTAGTGCCATCAACTTCAAAAAGCTCAATGACGGGGCCCGCTCTTTGTGCAGCCTTTGCAATTATCGAGCGGTAAATGGCCTTTGTATTATCAGTTGCTTTCTCATAAAACGACTTGTCTGAAATTTTTTCCAGGTCAGTTTCGTCCTCGGCAACATTAGGTTCAATAAAGTTGCACTTGTAGACAAAGTAGCAACGCAATTGCTCAGCCTGGTCGGCGTATTGTGCGGAACCAGAGGCTCTAAATGATTCCACACGGAAGGGAGTAGAAGAATCGAGATACTTTGAATCAATTCTAGCCTCGTACTGAGGGCCAGTGAGAGAGGTTACGCCAGGCACAGAGGTATCAATGTAGACGGCATGGTCATCGGACTCGCGATCCAGCTTGATATCAAGCTTGTGGTCATCTCTAGCATAAGCAGCGACCTTTGCAGCATATAAAGAGTGAATGTGGCTAACAATATTTTCAAGGGTCTCAGTAGCAAAGTAGCTGTCATCAATTCCCAAGTTGTTGTAGAACCACTGTTGGGAGGTTAGAAAAAATAAATGGGTAAGCACAACAGGCATCATGTAGTACTCACTTTAGTCTCTGTTTCAATGAGAGATTCAGGAATGAAACCCTGGACGTCAATCTCGTCCATAGCTGTCATGTTAGAAGGAGACGAGTGTTTAGGGGCGATGGTGCTTACCAGCATCGAGCTGTTTTTCCTTTCCGGCAAAGACTGTGGAGTTGTAGCCTGTTGAGTTTACGACACGCTTTGAGTTTGGTAATTTACCAGGGACCGCAAGCTGAGAAACCAGCACGTCAGGCTGGGAAACACTGAGAGATGGAGCAGACATTTTTGAAAATGACGAGATGTGGCTTTGAAGAGAAAAGAAGAATGAGAAGAGCAGGTGGTATTTATAGGGAATATCAGTAGATAGTAAAAGATAGTAAAGATAAGCCAGCTGCTGGGTAGTGCTTTGTTTTATGATTTGGAGAAAAGTTAGAAGAGAAATATATAGTGATGGAAATAATTGAAGAATAAATAAATTTTTAAAGGATTCAAGGTTCCATATATATACACAGGGCAAGTCGAGGGCATAAAAATAGGGTGAGTTCACGTTGATTGCGCCCAACTTGCTAATTGTAATGCCTGAAAATACCATATATTTGCACCATTTTTCAAAATAGCTCTGTATTAGCCCGAAGCAGAAGCAAAGCCTTCAAGGCCTTCAAGCCTTGTGGAAGCCCTGCAGAAGGTACGAAATGGGGACGTTAGGGCCCTTGCCCATTACCCTTGCCCAGTATCAAAATGTAAAATAAACAAGTAAGAAACCTTCCTAAAGATAAGAGTTTGTGTGGCAGCGCAGTTCTTGATGCTCATGTGGACATGATGTGGCCCAAGTTGTATCGAACGAACGAACAAACGCTATTGAGGTCGAGGCAAGATATGGGTCAGGTAGTAGTGACCCTCGACTCGTACTTTGGTGACTCAATAAATATCACTAAAATCGTTATTGAAACAAAATATATCAACAAATCAAACAAACACGGAAGAGATGATGATAGCCGCTCATTTGTGTGTTCATTTCAATCATTCGTGTCCATTCGTGAATTAATTTGTTGACTGTCATTCACTGGCATTTGCACGCATTAAAATATGATGGAAAATGATGGAAATGATGGAAATGGTGAAAATGGTGTAAATGATCCAAAATGATCCAAAATGATTAAAAATGTATAGAAAATGTAAGTATAGGAAGCGAAACCTAAATTACTGTTATTAACGGTTGCTCACGGCCTGGACAGCTGTGCGCTGTCGTCCCATGTCAGTTCATGTCAGTCCCGAAATCTCTGTTCTCGACAGGGGAAAAAATCTTTCTGTACACTGTGGTAGGCCAGAATCAGATTAATTTACTGTAATTCGAAACCAGCAAAACCAGCAAAGTCCAGCATGACCAGCAAATCCCAGCAAATCCTAGCATAGTCGGTAAGAGCAATATAATTTAGCATTAGAATCAGTACGTACAAAACAATCAACCGCCATCACATCATCTCCTTCAACCTTTCCGTAAACCTCGACTTTAAAATCAACCGCCCAGCTCAATCTAGACTAATTCTTGCGCGCGTATTTTTTATTTTTAATTTTTCCTCCGAGATCCCAACTGAAAAGTTGCCAAACGGGACAGTTCATCTACCGGGGTAAACGACCACATATGAGACTTATTGTTTATGACTTAAAACATATACTTTAGGACGTATGACTTGTGACTTGTAACAGTTTCAAACCTAACCTCAGAAAATTCTTTCTACGCTCCTTCTCTGCTCCTCCTCCCATCCAATGATCAAGGCCCTCTTGAGCTTCCTGAAATCATCCGCCGTTTAACCTAGAACCACCTTTACAACACACACCAGCATGAAGGGATCTGTTAGAATCAGATTGGCCCGGTTTGGTCGCAAGTTCTCGCCAGTCTATAATATAGTTGTTGCTCGTGCACGGTAAGTATTAGTATTAGTCCACTCCAGCCAGCCAGTATTTTTGACGTTCTCACATTCTAGGGCCAGTTTTATAATCATTTGAATCCACTACTAATTTTTTTTTTTCTAGAACTGGCCGAAACAAACTACCTATTGAAGTTATAGGCACCTACAACCCAATACCCGCACCCTTGAGTGTCGAGCAACAAGCTCGTGGAGAAAAGCCCATTAAGGACATTCAGCTCGATTTTAACCGCAGCAAGTACTGGATTGGTGTGGGCGCTCAGCCTACTGATACTGTAGCCCGCCTGTTTCGAAAGGCGGGTATTTTGCATCCTACGTGGCCAGCACCGCATGTTGGCCCTAAAGTGCCGGAACGGAGTGTGGTTGTGCCATTGAGAGCTGCCGAGTAAGCTAGCCTAGCTTGTCGACTGCTGCTAATTTTGTCGCGACTGCTAGACCTAATTTCGGAAAAGCATCATGAAATATTAAATGGCCAGCCTGGGGAATTTGTGAGTGCCCACCCCCCCATATCGGTATATGAAAGTAGAGTGTTTTGTACATAGTCTCTCTGTCTTGAGAAGAAGAAAAAAAAAGAAAAAAATTAGAATATGAGAATATTACAAAGTAAAATGGAAGTCTATAAATGTTCGAGAGCTTGTAGAGTAGCGTAGCTATACGAACTTTTTACAAAGTGGTTCGAATCGATCCATGGCCTGCTTAGAACCGCAGAACCTCATCGAAATGCGCATCTACAGAGGTACAGTGGCTAGAGCCGCTGGAACGTATCAAATCAATGGTCAAGCTTGGACTACTACTCTCTACTTGGGCCTCTAGCTAGTCTAAGCATTAAGATATATATTGGTAACGTTAATGTTCCTGAGCAATCACCGATCCTGTCCGATATAACACACTCGTATAGGCGTACGACGTGCGGACAATAAACCAATCATTTATCGATTCCATATATCTTGTTCTCCTCTATCGACATGTCCCCTCATGTCGGGATCTCTATTTACCGGTCTCCTGAGACTCTCCTCTTATTGGATCTTATACTCTTGCAATGAGTCTTGTCGATGTGTGGTCTCAGTGTAACCGTTTTTCACCACTCCGTCAGCCTGAGCCTCAAGGTCATTTATCTGAATTATCTGAAAATTTGTAGACATCTCTGCACCCCGCACTTTTGAGCAGACTATTCGAGTTAGGGTAACGCGGTTTGGTTTCGCAGCGCATCCCTTGCGTGTGCCCAAGTAACAAAAATGCAAGTAATTATAAACTGTGGCTTTTTGTGTTGCTTTGGGGCAAGAGAAGTCGATATTCGATATTCTATAATGAATCTCGATGTGAAGATAGTCGTGATTCGTGATTCACTTTAATTGGTAATTGATCGTATTGATAACCGATCTTCTCTTGGGGGCAATGGTTATCAAAGTGTACTGTAGCTGTGTTAGGGAGTCTACACCACATGCGAGCATTCGAGTTAATCACACGCGTCCAGCACACATCGATCTTAAATCAGATATTCACTAGTCTACCGGACCCGTACAGGTGTATGGTAGTGTAGAGTCTGTAGACTACGTAGTCTAATTAAACACAAGTACTGGAACGCGTGGTCAAAGCGTCGCGTTATAATATTTTAATAGTCTATAGCTACAGCTGGCTACGGCAGCTGTGTAGTCTAGGCTAAATTAAGACCAATATCGAGCCGACTCTATACTAGATTCTGAGTTAACTTCTCTTTCGAATGTACAGTACTGAAATTATTTTCCTATTTTCCTATTTTTTCTAGCTATCTTTTTATATTTTCAGTTTCCCACAACAAAATATATAGAATGAGAAAAAAAAAAAAAAACAGTGCACAATTGCAATTTCAACAATTTCATGTTTCCACAGTTTCGGTTTCAATATATATATTGCAGACATGTTAACTTTCTACATGTGGGCGGCCTCATTGCAATGAAGAGAGCTGTGGCGATTGTACCGATGGCTGTGATAGTGTCACTGTGACTAGCTAGTGGCTAGCAGTAGGTGTCAGTAATATTGCATTCAACAAATGTAAAATATATTGGTTTGAGCATGGTTTGAGAAACTTTGAGCTTTAGCGAATGCTTTTTCTAGAGCTTTCTAAAAGTTTCTGTTATCTTTTTTGGACCAGGCTAGACCAGACTATGGACGACACACACACGATCATGTATGGAAGCAATTGCTACGTAGTGGTGCAGATACAGCTGTGAGACATTGAGACATTAATATTGGAATCAATATGTCGCGCCCTTTCTTCAGTTAGAAAGCTTAGCTGTTGCTCTAGATCCCCAGACTTGAGCTTAGTCTTAAAGCAGCAGCCTGGACAAGAGATATCTGGAAATCATTGATCAGCTAAACTTAGCACTTGTTGCTGATGACTTTGTTTAGAGTCTTTAGACTAGACTACTTGTTAACTCAATTCCTTGATGTTGAGGCCTTTGACGTCTCTTGACTCTGGTCTCTTGAACACATAACTGGCCTAAGTCCTCGGTTTCAAGCAGTATAGCATTCGCTCCCGAAATGAGGCAGAGCCTCAAGACCTCAAATACACTGATGAACAAGGCACATGCCGAAATGAGGCCTGGTATCGCATGGCGCTGACACGGTAAAGTAAAGTAAAGTCTCCTGACGACGTATACTCTGATTTAATATTTGCAATGTGCAGTACTTTTTATTTAATTAAAATATTGAGAATATATATGGTAAAAACATGAAAAAACAATTGTTAGCTAACATAAATTCAAAGTGCTGCTAGAACGAGAGTGGTTTAGTCAATATAGTATATATGGCATGCGTTTCACCATAAAAAGCTTGCAAGTTTGTCCTCGATGAGTTGGCAATTGGATCTGACTGGGTCGTAGCCTACTACGGTACTAGTCTAGAGTCTAGCTAAGCCTTGGCCCTGCTTTATATAACTAGCTACTGTAGTGAACAATGTATACTATAGTCCACAATGGACGAGCTCTACATATGTCAGTCGGTCTCAGTATCTCATCATGATATTGTGGAAGATCTAGTGTATCTGGATCGTTACCATGAATATATTCGAGTCAACTTAGTCAATTGAACGTATAATTTAGACCAGAACTAGACGACGCAAAAAAAAACTAGATAGCACGGCACATGCATGCATTGCAAATAAATGCAAGTAACTGCAAGAAACTGCAAGAAACTGCAAGTTCAAGGAACAGGAATTTAGAAAAGTTTTGTTTCTGCTGCGCACATTATGCTTTTTTTTGTTGTGTGCTTTTTGTTTTTTGTTTTGTGCTTTTTATTATTTGTTATTTATTGAGCCCAGCCTAGACCTAAGCCCAAAACACGGAATCTTAGCGTAGTGCACCATACATTCAAATTTTTGATTCAAAGATTGATTCAGCACTCTAACGTTGTATACGTGAATAATTATGAATAATATTTACTGTACGTCCAGCCAGCGCACATTTTTTTTTTCAAAAGCCGTCAGCCCGAGGATGAAGTTCAACTGTTCAACTGTTCAAGCTGCTATATAGGCAAATCCAACCAAGTATATATGACTATATGCCCTACCGGTATGCATAGTAGAGCAGGCCTTCCAGTCTAGCTAGCCAAAAGTCAGCGTACATACAAAAGAAAAAATATTTCCAGCCTTTAAAAAAGTTCTGAATTAACTGACTCTGGAGACTGGAAAAAAAATTTAGCCTAATTTTTCCATGTCCTTCCGATTTCTCCATTTCCATTTGCATTTCCTCCTTTGCATGGTCACATTCTGAAACTAGCTCCTTGAGCACTCGAGTACTCGTGATTGCAATGTCGAGTCTGTTAACGATTGATGATCATAAGCTGTTTTTGTTCACTTGCCACCTTTGACCATTAATATTTGATATCATGTTGATTTTGTTGATATCATGTTGATCCATCCAATGATCTCTCCCCAAATGAAAAAAAAAAAAAAAAAGACTACAGCTGGGCGTCCAGTGCACATGTCCAGTGTCCACAGCCAGCGCTGTCTGGACTCTGTAGTCTTATTTATGAAGAGAAAAATAAACCAGCCAGTCGTATAGCCGCCCAGAAATTATATAGATACATTTATACGCGACATCTCGATCGCTAAAGTAAAGAGGTTTTTAAATTTTCAAAAGAAGCAAAAAAGCACAAAAAGAAAATCAAAATTAAATATTGTAAGCCTGGGCTGCCTATCTAGCTAGCCTAGCTTGCCTAGGGTCTAGCAGCAGCTAGCCTAGGAGCAATTTAACGAAGGTTAACTCTTAAAGTTCAGAAATCGGATACAATTTCTTATTACATACAGAAAGAGGTTAGCCTATAGTTAATTATTTAGAGGGCCAACAATTGGCTCTGATCTCGAGTCGACCTTGGCTACCGGAGTGGATTCTAGGATTAAGGGGGTACCTTAATGAGAAAGAGCCAAAGGAGCTAAAAGAGTCTAAAAAGTTCACTCAGAAAAAAGCCTTCGCGAGTCACAGATAATTGGTGAATAAGGATTAGATTAAAGCTTTGGACAAGCTTGGCTGCGGTTGAGTAGTCTAGATATCGCGAAGAATGCTGGTGAGGCTTGAGGGATGTTTTTGCAAAATATTTGACTGTTGTCCCAACAACGGGGCTAGGAACTTTGGAATATAGAGGCCGCATAGAACATGTCCCTTATAGGAAGTTCTGGCCCTTCTGAGGCATCAGCAGAATATAGACCGGTAGACGGTATGAGTCGTAATATTAGTGAGTCGTAGAATATTAATTGGACAAATTAGCCGACCAACACGCGTAGACAAGTAGCTATACGTGACACTTAAAAAGCACCGGTCGATGGAGTCTACGGGCCCAGTCTAGCAGCTCTCTAGCTAAAAGCCAATGCTCGTCTTTTTCTTTCGTGAGTCAGATATTGCTATTTACAGCTATTAAAAGAGTATACTTCTGTGGCACTTGCATGAATAGCGCTATCGCCGCTATGCAGCTGGCTAGTCTAGTACGATGTAGGATGCGAGCCTGATAGCGAGTCATGACTCTGATTCACGGGGCTAGTAATCATCCGTTTGCAAACCTCGCACTGTTTCTTGAAGTTTCTTGACTTTTCTTGACTTTTCAATGACCTTGCTTGTTGACATTTAAATTTCTTTTAATGGGCGCTTTAGACTAGTCTAAGTCAACTGAAACTCGATATATACGCTGGTTATACTGTATTGAATGTATTAATTCCACAGTTTGAGGCTTGAGCAAGAGATATGATGGTCGGCGGAAAAGCAACAAAGTCTATTTTAGTCATCATCGACGTCTGCTCTACGATATTTCGGATTCTAGCTAGGAGTCTTTACATCGGGATGGACTTCCGCAATGCTTTTTTGGTCTTTCTTCAGATTTATTCCGAATAGACCATCTTTCGGATGGTTTTCTTTTGAATACCTTGTGTAGAACCTAGAGCCTAGAGCCTCGAGTCTAGACTATTTGATACACAATATATACTATTTAGCACATTTACAAGAAACAAGAGTAGACCTATATTCTAAACACCTTTTATTATTAAATTTATAGAACTAAGCAAATTTTCAAGCAAACAAGTGTAGCTAAAGCATTGTAAACGTATGCAGCTGATAGATCTTGCTTTAAATCTTGCTGTTTTATTACGCGTATACTGTTTTTTTTTTTTTTTTTTTTAAATTCACAATGTTTCCTATATATCGCTTGTATTTTCCGAATGGCCAGCAACTGACATTTTTGTTAATTATGGAACATTTGAATGCGCGCAGAGAACGCATGGATACTGCACACAAACGGCTTGGCGAATTTAAGCTTAACTAAAAAAAGAGTAAAAAAGAGCAAAAAAGAGTAAAAGCAAAAACAAACCGAAAGAAATTTGAAAAGAGGCACTTTTCATGGTGTGATCGGATTGATCGGACACGGCCTAGCTACCAGTAGACATGTACGTAGCCTCTTGACTACAACTCGAGTGCTTGAATCAGAACTTTGCCTGAATAGACGTCTCTTGGAATCTATTCAATCTGGTGCTCGTTGTAATTGTAACTCCAATAAAAGGATTTATTCTATTATTTTATTATTTTATTATTTCACGACATGCACATTGTTGCATTTAATTAGACAAAAGTACGTAGACAACAGTACCCATGTAGTGCTTGATAAGCAAACGATAAGCACCCATGCGCATAAGTAAAGTAGTCTAACCGGAACAAGCGCTTTCGAGTAGCATGTGAGACTCTGAGAGCGCTGTGAGTGAACTTGTGTGAACTTGTGTGAACTTGTGTGAAGTGGGTTTCCATTCGATATTTTTTTATTTATAAATCCTTTTATTATTGATTTTTACAAACACATCAAACTCCAGTTTGTTGGAATACGCAGTTTTATGATTCCAATGGTTTCTGTGTATAGACTACATGTTGGCTACCTAGGGTCAATTAGCAGGCCTGTGTTTGGGTGACTGCAAGGCTGCGATGGCGGTGGGAATGTTGTTTCAATGGGGGTTGTTGAGTGATCTACTGGTACGTAGAGTCTAGATTCATGAGTATTGTACGTAGTCGATCCAACGCTAGAGAATTATAATCAAAAAGAGTAGAGTGCGATATAATGATAAATTATGATGGTGCAGTAGTACTTCTATAGGTTATAGCTGATTATAATAAAATAAAGAGATTATAAAAATGAAAATGAGAATGAGAATGAGAATGAGAATAATTATTGAAATTGAAAATTGAAAATTGAAAATTGAAAATTGAAAAGTGAAAAAATAACAAAAAAATAACAAAAAATAACAAAAAAATAACAAAAAAATAACAAAATAAACATGAAACAAAAAAAAACATATAAACTCGTCTCGATTTCCCTTTAATATTTCAAAACTCTTGTTGTTGTTCTTTTTTTCTCTTTCCCTCAACACACGCAAACCAACCAACGAATCAACCAACGAATCAACCCACCAACCAACCAACCAACCAACCAACCAACCAACGCTCACTCTCCCCATTCTCAAATACTTCACAACACACCCACCCACCCACTCTACACACACTCACATCACCCTCACAATGCTCGGAAACGTCGCACACCGCCTAACCCAACTCCACCAAGGCTCCACACCCCTCATGGAATTCGAATACACCTTCAACTGCATCGCGCAACCCCTCCTCCAAATCCCCCAATACCAACCCGAGCTCATCCGCCTCTACACCAACAGCCTCAACTCCGACCTCCGCGCCGCAATACTCGCCCGACCCCCATCCACCTTTGGCAGCATCCACGAGCTGCAACACGAGATCCGCATGCTGGCCCGCAAGTTTGCGTCCATCGATGCGTATAACTCGTTGTATGCGATCCGCCAACGACAGGATACGCCCATTGCAGTGCACAATTATCAGATTGATGGGTTGTTGGCGTTGCTAGAGGTGCCTATGGCCGATGATCTGTTGCAGGATATGTATCGCAAGTCGTTGAGGTATGATGTCCAGCGGGTGCTGGAAACGAGAGAGTTTGGGAGTTTTGCGGAGATGAGACATGAGGTCGCTAGGATCTGTAGGTGACGACCTGACCGACCCGACAATATTGTGGGTGGGTGAATTCAATTGCATAATTGAAAAAAAAAAAAAAGAGATGTAATGATCTC
>JAJMKT010000461.1:0-17187 GCA_030563985.1 Geotrichum restrictum
CAAACAACAAACACTTACTTCTGAAATATTTCTGAAATATTTCAATGTCCCAACTTCGCGATAGTCAGATTTAGCACTGACTACGCAAAACAACAACATAACAACCCCAATAACAACCCCCTATTTAGGTTCTAGCTAAAAGAACCTGGAGGGCTTAATAGGGACCCACTGGGGCCCCGTTTTAAGCTCGTTATTTATATAAATTAGGCTATAGATAATTTAATAAATGACAACCCCAAAAAAAAGAAAAAAAGAAATGCGCCAGTGGTTTAGCGGTAAAATTCGACTTTGCCATAGTCGAGCCCCCGGTTCGACTCCGGGCTGGCGCACATCTTTTTGTTTTATTGATTGATTTTACAATTCGTGGTATCTTGGTTGTTGTTGAAATCGATGTCTTGGACGATACTCATGAATTTCCAAGTTGGCCCTGTTTTATGTGTGGTTGGGAATTTGGGAGGAAATGATTAATTTTTTTTTTGGGTAAAGTCACTCTTACTCTTAGTTATATTGCGAAAGAAAAATAAATACCACACTTTGGAAAAGCACTTTGCAAGTTTGTTGTAGAAAATCTATACAGTAAAAGTGATCAATAAATATGTAGAGTAAAGGTAAAGACGACGACGTCTTAGTAGGCCATGGTGACCGCTGGTCTATGGCAGGCAACACCAAATCTTATGAAGTCTTATGGCTACTAAGTTAATATCTCACATACTCAGTACACAAATATTGGGCAAGAGACTGGAATTCTTTGAATCTTTTTTAAATATTGAATCAGTTCAAAATCAACTTGAGCTGGTATGAAAGTAACGATATTTTTTTTATATATATCATGTTTGTTGACTTTTGACTGACCTTAGACTTTAGCCAAGGTGCATTATAGATTAATGCGGTCACAGCTCTAGGAAGAAGGCCAAGTCGGCGAACGTTGAATGTGTTGCAGACTCAATACAGAGTCTCCTGATTGATAACTTTCATGCACCTATGAACTGCCTGTTGCCGGATAATTCTAAGTGTTTGGCTTTAAATAAGGCTTTCTTGAAGATTTCTGATATACCTTTGTAAGATCTTAGTGGTCGTAGGTCTTGTATATAAGATGTTCCGATTTTAAAGAGACTCTGTTGATTGTGCGTTAACAGACATGCCGTAGCTTGTCTCAAGGATACACACACAGTCAATAGGAAGGAAGACATCGTAATAATTAGGCTAAATAGACTATGAATTCCCCATTGTACCATTTAGAGCCACTTACATGTGTTGTAAACATCTATTTTTTGTGTTACAAACGCAAAGCCTTTCCAGCTGCCTCAATCTTATTCAGTAGCTCATCAACAAGCTCACTTGACACCGATGGAGCATTGACCACCACTCTAAAAAACTCACCTCTTGAGTCTTTACCAGCTTCTGGCGCATAGTCGACCAGAAATTGTCCAGACGCGTGAAGGTAGTTAACAAGTGCACGTGTCACCTTTGTATTTTCGGCTGCCGTCGCCGATGTAAGCTCACCACTGCCTGGCACGTAATAGAAACAGACCTGCAAAAATGGAGGAGGATACTCTGAAACAAGCGTATACCCACTGCTCGCCCGCTCACGGATTGTGAGTGCCAAGTAGTCGGCCACCTGCATAGCGTGGTCAATCCGTTGACCGTATCCGCGAGCACCAAACCAGTTCCATCCCAGATAGAGTTTGACTGCGTCCGCACGACGGCCGCATCCCATGGTGCCGTCAGCCAAATCGTAGTTTTCTTCAGAGCTGTGGGTGTTGTGAAAAAGGTAAGGGGCTCTAAGCGAGTTTGCTTCCTGTAGCACGCGCTCGTCAGGGAGCAGCAGAAAGCTGCAAGTCGCGGGTACGCCAAGTGCTTTATGAGGGTTCACAGTTACACTGTTGGCACGATGGGAGCCGCTTAGTTTGTAGCGATGGGTTTCCGAGAACACGGCGTTACCACCCCAAGATCCATCGACGTGTAGCCACAGTTTGTGTTTTTCGGTAATGTCAGCGATAGCGTTCAGGTCGTCAAAACTGCCATAGACTGTTGTGCCTGCAGTAGCGTTGACGTATAACGGGGTAAGACCATCAGATTTTGCTTGAATAATGCGAGCTTCAAGATCTGCCACAGACATGCGACCATCAGGAGCTGTTTTAACTTTAATCACAGCGTTGGATCCTAAACCACAGAATATGGCCGCTTTTTCGACGCTGTAATGGGCGTGTTCACTTGCAAAGACAGCGAAACGAATTGAGCCGTTACCGTGAAGCTTAGTGTCTGGGTATAAATAGCTACGGGCAGTAGTTAAACTTGTGGAGTTCGAGTAAGATCCACCAGGGAAAGTGAGTCCACCGGAAGTCGCACCAGTAAATCCAAAAAGTTTGGCATACTCATGAGATGTCTTACGTTCAATGATTGTGAGAGCAGGAGAGACGGTGAACACATGAGAATTCGTGTTCAAAATAGAGAGGAGCATATCGGAAGCAACGCCCACAGGATTAGTAGATGCGTAGAGTTTATCAAGAAAGCCATTATTCCAAGTCACGACAGAGTTATCTAGAATCAGATCATACTGCTTAAACAGTCCTTCGATACCCTCACCTTCGACGGGAAGATCGAATAGTTCCGAAAGCTTTTTGGGGGATACCGGAGTTCCAACGGAGCCCTCTGCAGAGTCTGCGTGGGTGACATAGGCAATTATTTTCTGAGAAATGACCTCAAGAACTTGAGTAAGCTCTTCTACACGATTGATTTCCAGGGACGACGGAGGGATTATGTTTTGGACCATTATATCGAGCTATAGAGACGTCGTTTGAAGTAAAATATTTAAAAAAAGGAATGAAAGTTTCTGTAGATTTTTTTTGGTCATTAATTTCACTTTCGCGGATCCCGGTGTTTGAACCAACCCTTGCCCATTGTGGCTTGACCGATGGCGATTCATGGGCTGAAAGTGTTGAAATCACCGGGTTTTAGACATTTGCAACGGCCGAACGGTTCCAAACGGGAAATGGTCAAACCGGAAAAACAAGTCTTGAAGGCCGGGTCTTGAGGTCCGGGTCTTTATTTTATTAGCTTTTGAGTACGTACGAATTCTTGTTGAGTATTATTACTAAAGGCGGCCGAAAAAGGTAGTATTATTTAGCTCGTCGGAATAAACCTTCCAGTATAGGAGTCCATAGCGGTAGTAATTTTGTTTATAAATAAAAGTCTACTTTGTACTACTGGAGCACATTAGTTCTTAATGGCGCGACGGGTTTGTGCAGCATGAGCCAGCTCTCTCAGCATTTTATCAGTAGTCTCCCAGCCAACACAAGCGTCGGTGATGGAAACACCGTACTTGAGAGCAACCTTTCCTTCTGGGCCAACAGATTGTTTGCCCTCATTGAGGTGAGACTCAATCATGACACCAATAACCTTATCTTCGCCGTTTGCAATTTGTCTAGCAACCTCGGAAAGAGCCTTGGGCTGATTGCGGTAATCCTTGTTAGAGTTTCCGTGAGAACAGTCAACCATAATAGTGGTGCTCGATCCTGCCTTGACCAGCTTGTCCTTGACATCCTTGACGCTCTTCTCATCGTAGTTTGTTCCGCACTTGCCTCCACGGAGAATGATGAAGCAGTTCTCGTTACCCTTGGTCATGGTGATTGCGGCAAGACCCTGCTTGGTAACACCCATGAAGTGGTGTGGAGATGATGAGGCCTGAACAGCATCAAGAGCCACCTCGACCGTGCCGTCAGTTCCGTTCTTGAATCCAATAGGGAAAGACAGGCCTGATGCAAGCTCTCTGTGCAGTTGAGACTCGGTGGTACGAGCACCGATAGCTCCGAGTGATAGAAGATCAGCAAGGTACTGGGGAGAGATTGTGTCGAGCATTTCTGAGGCAATAGGGACGCCCATGTCTGTGAGCTCCGCAAAAATTGCACGAGACATTCGGAGACCCTTGTTGATGTTGTAAGACTCGTCAATTTCAGGATCGTTGATGAGACCCTTCCAGCCAACAGTGGTTCGTGGCTTTTCCAAGTAGGCTCTCATGATGATGACGAGATCGTCCTTGAGCTCCTCAGCAAGCTTGACGAGACGCTGGGCGTACTCACGGGCGGAGACAGGATCATGAAGGGAGCATGGCCCAACAATACAAAGAACCTTGTCAGAGCGACCAGAGATGATTTTGATGGCCTCCTTTCTGCCGCGAGAAACAGTCTCGCGAGTTTTCTGAGAGGCGGGGATTTCGGTTTGAAGGAGACCTGGGGGAACCAAGGGATCGTAACCGAAAATGCGAACGTCTTCAGCAGAGTCATCAGCAGGAGTCTGATGTCTTGAGATGCCGTCTGGGCCAAACATGGGAGAAGAAGACATGATGAAGTTGTAAAAAGGAATAAATATGGAGAGAATACGGAGAAAGAGGAGATTTGGAGAGACTTTTATACGGCGGCTATGAAAAATTTATTTTTTATTTCACAGAGTTCAAGTTAAGAATTGTTAAGAATCAGATGAAAATATTGTTCCTGACGTCGCTGGTGATTTTTCAAGAGAATTTTTTTACTGGTGGTTAATTTCCTTTGGTTGAATTTTTTGCTTGTTTTTTGCTTGTTTTTACTTGTTTCGGCCATGTATGACCACACTCAAATAATTATTTAGCTATAGTTCTGGCTCTGGCTCTCCTCACAGAGTCCTCACTGAGTCATCAGTAAATAATCATGACTCTTTCATAGGCCTGCCTGTATGTACGGCTGAATATTTATAGCACGTGGCAGTAATGATTATGTAATTGATGAATAATCATGACTCTTTCAATTATAAAAAATATACGTACGGCTGAATGATTTCTGCACGTGTTTTTACGGACCAATGGAATTAAAATGATTAGTCATCTTTTATTTGTTGTATTTAATGTTTTCTAATTGTTGCAACTTGTGTCTTAAGATGACATAACATTTACCACACATCTTAGTCATGATTTTTTTTTTGAAATTTAAATTTATAAAACCACAACGACACGTTTGTGGTTCTTTTTTTTTTTAATTCTTCCTCAAAATCTGATCTTTCTCGCCTTGATCACTCTTACCAACAACACCTAGGCCTTCAATCGATGGCTTGTTTGGTGTGACTTCATATATTTTTACTACTGTATTTTTTATTATTTTCTCTTCATTTCTCTTGATTTGTCTTGATTTCTATTCATTTCTCTTCAGTTCTCTTCAGTTCTCTTCATTTCTCCTTGAACGTTATAGACAATCACCGCCATTCTCATGTCCATTCTCGCTTCTTCTAATCGCAACGCTATAAATCATTCTTCCGTCGCCTTTTCGTCTTCTCTCTCCTCCTCTTCCTCTTCTGCTTCATCTTCTAACCCCATCGAAAATAACGTTACGCTCTCCGTCTCGTCTTTTCCTTCCCCTACTCTTTCTGACTCTTCGGCATCTTCTACCCCCTCTGTTTGCTCTTCTGTCAAATACAGCAACTCTCTCAAGCACCAACGCTCTTTTGTCCGCAACCAATCCAGACATTTTGACACATTTGCTTCAAATGCACTAGACCCAACTAACAACCCACCTTTTAATACCGACGACAACCCCCAAATGCAACCTTCTCAATCTTCTCATTCCCCTTGGAGCAATCAAAAGTCTCAATGGGCGGACCTTTCTAGCTTCCAACAGGGCCAGCACGGCCACCAGGGCCACCAGGGTCACCAGTCGCAACTCCAACCCCAACGCAACAAGCAGTCTCAAGCACTTGCTCATTTGCAGTTGAATCATCAGTATTCTGATCGACCTACAAACGCTTCCGTACATTCGCTTCAGTCCGAGGAAGATCTCATCCTCACTGCCATTGTTATCAAGAACATTCCCTTTGCCATCAAAAAAGAACAGCTTTTGGATGTCCTAACCTCTCTCAGCCTCCCTATACCTTATGCGTTTAATTATCACTTTGATAACGGCGTTTTTCGTGGCCTTGCCTTTGCAAATTTTACGACCCCTGACGAAACAACCGCAGTCATTAATAATCTCAACGGAAGAGAGATTGGTGGCCGCAAACTCCGTGTTGAGTACAAGAAGATGCTTCCCTTGGCTGAGCGTGAACGCATTGAGCGCGAAAAGCGAGAGCGTCGTGGTCAACTTGAAGAGCAACACAGAGCAACTGGTAAAATGCGTCAACACCATGCCAACATGGTGGCTACTTCTGCGCCCCCTTCTCCTGCCGCCTCAGCACTTCATACTACGCCCATGTCTCCTGCAAGCAAAGTTGACTTGAACGATCCCCAAACTCTTGAGTTTTACTCTAAAATCCTCTTGTTTACCGATGACAAGTCTAGGTCGGAACTGGATTTTCCTTCAAATTTGACTCACTCCCAGAGAATTGTTCTCATGGCCCTCTCCACCCAGTTTGGTCTTCACTATGCTGATCAGGATAATGGCGTTTTCGTTACTAAACAGTCTTTGGCGCGTGAAGGGCTTCATACGAGTTCTAGCGCTACTAACTTGAGCTCTTATGGTTTACAACAGGCTCCTCAGCAACAGCAGCAACAGCAGCCTATGCTCCACTCGCAGTCTTCTTACCAAAACCTCTACCAGCAGACCTCCCAAGGCCCGCAAGGTTTGCAAGGCCCTCAGGGCACCTTCAATAACAACCACAATGCTCTTCGAGGAACTAAGTCATTTGCGGATATTCGTAACCCAATCTATTCTTCTCCAACCATCCCGAATGCTTCTCCTTTCTTTTCTTCTCAAACTCCCCCACCCCACCAACAGGCCAGGATTTCGTTGTCATTGCAACAGCAACGTGGTTATCAGCAGTACTTTCCGCAGCCTCCTGCTCAGGCTCATCCTCAACCGCAGAGAGATCCCTACTCTCAATACGGCAGCTCTTTTGGCCCTAGCAATGTTGGGTCCATGACTGACTCCTTTTCGAGTCTTTTGAACGTAGGCGGCTCTCTGAGCCGCGTGCCCTCTGTAACGAACATTCCCGGAAGCGCAGGTAGCGACAGTAGCCCTACACCCAGCATCTCAAGTATGCATAGCATGCATAGCATGGAACCCAGTGCATCCACGACAAAACTCAGTAGTAGCAACGCCTATAACGCCGGGGTTATAGGATCTAAACTCTCTGGTGATGTGAACACGACAAACGATTAATTAAGATAATGCTATAATGATTCTAACGAGGAAATGCTCTCTGAATGTATGATGAGTAGAAACAATATAAAAAAATGACATAATATATACAAGACTATTGAGGTAGCGCGCTACAAGATGGAGGGCAAGTCGGCTAGGGTGGCAAGGACAGGGTCCGCTTTAAGCTCTGTTAGAGTTCGGGACCTGGCTTGTACCTCTAACTTACCTATCTGGGCGTACTGTTTTCCAGCCACCACGGTATATGGAAACCCTAGTTGACGGGCATCGCGTAGCTTTTGGCCGAACTGGAGGTCAGAGCGATCGTCAAGCACAGCATTGACCCCAGCTTCACGCAAGGCGTTTGTTATTTCAAGACCAACGTCAAGATTCTGGGCCACGACGACTGCAGTATAGGGAGCAATAGATGCAGGCCAGGCAAGTCCATCAGCATCATGTGTAGCAAGAGCAACAGCGGCAAGCAGACGTGATACGCCAATTCCATAACAGCCCATTTCAACTATAGCAGCAGAACTCTCCTTTGTCGAAACGGTAGCAGATAACGGTTCGGTGTATTTTGTGCCTAGGTAAAAAGTATGGCCGACTTCAATAGCGCGCTCTGTGGTTAAGGAGGGGTTATCACAAGATGGACAGCATTCGCCGGAAATCGGCGTAACGAGGGGTACGTCTATAAGTGTGGTGGTGGTGGATCTGGATGGCTGGAATGGCAAGTCCGGAAGATCGGTGTTTCGGTCAACGCGGGGATCCATGAGCCGAATTAACCGTTTGTTGTACATGTCGGTGTCTGATTCCACTGTGGCCATGAATGCGGCAAGCGCGGAGGCGCTACTTTCGTTCGCCGAAATGCTGGGGTCGATTGTATCAGTTGGCAACTCGGCGTCGATGAGAAGCGCATTGAACTCTCTGTCCTTTGGGAAATAACAAGCCACGAGTGTCAAACTGTCGGCCGACACACGGTATTCCACACGCGCCTCTTTAGCAAGAGGCTGATCTTCGGATGGCATTGAAACTGCTTTTTCTTCGTTGGCGGTGTACTTGCAGTCGGTGCAGGTCACAACTGTATCTTCACCCGTGGGGTTCAGGTAGTGGTACTCGTGGCTTAAGGATCCCCCGATGGCGCCGCTATCAGCCTCTGCGATCACAAATGGGACCTCCAAGTCGGTAAAAAAGGCGTTATACGCGGTTTGAACCTGGTCGTACGAGTGGTGAGCCTCTTCCGCGGTCACATCAAAGGTATACATATCCTTCATAGTGAACTCTCTGCCTCTTAGTAACCCCCCTCTCGGTCTTTTCTCATCACGGTACTTGCGCGTAATTTGGTACAACTTGAGGGGCAATTTTCTATAGCTTGCGACCTCCTTTGCCACAATATTTGTGATTTCCTCCTCATGGGTTGGGCATAGCAAGTACTCTGATCCTCTCGCATCCTTGAGCCTAAGTATCTCTTTATTTCCCGCGCGCCCTGTTTGTTCCCAAAGAGCTGGCAGCGACATGCTTGCCAGGCTTACTTCGCATCCGCCAATGCTGACCATGTGTTTTCGAAGCACGCGCTCGACGTTGGCTTGAACGAGATGGCCGAGTGGGAGTAAGTGGTAAGTACCTGCCGCGACCTGCCTGACGTATCCGTATCGTGTGAGAAGATCATCTGCAGCAGGCTGAAGTTTAGGGATGAGTACTTGAGACAGGCGGGCTAGCGTTGTTGGCTGCTGATGTTGAACTAAGGAAGATACTGAAAAGTAGCGGGCAGAAATGAAATTTGTGGGCTGAAGACTATGGGGGATACATCTCAGTGTCCGCTGAGCAGAGACTGAAATCAATCTAAGCATTGAACCAAGCTGAGCGGAGCTGAGTTAACTTTTCTTTGGTTTTTGGTTCAAAGGGCTTGAGCTTATTGTTGCTATGTCGTCGTTATATCAAACACTTTTTTTTTTTTACCGGGACCGGTAGTTTTTTTAGATATTTTTGAGGTGGGTGAAATATTTTTGAGTTTTCTTTTCATTCGTCAAAATCAATTAATTGTTAACGACACCTTCTTTTTGTAAAAAAGCCCAAATTAAAAGCCTACGGTATCTAAAGTTTCTAAACAGCTCTAAATACAAACAATCGCAAGAACATTGTGTCAAAGCGATAAGGGACTCATGTTTCTTCAACAAAACTTGAAGAACGAAAATTTTAAAAGTAGTGTCTTGTGGCGAGGTCGAACCCACGATTCTCAGGTCTGTTGGAAATGATCATGACGTTACTTGAGTTGAGGGCAATATGGCATGGTCAAAGTGAATACTGTAGCAAAGACCAATTGTAGTCTGATTTATTGAGACAAAACGGCCCATCCAGTAAGTGAGTGAGGAAATCAATCAAATGCCTAGGCACGTTATGAGTCTAGTTACAAAACTCAGAACCGGCCATGGCTTAGGAGAATGGCGAGCACGATTCCAAATAGGCACCCCACCTTACACCTGTGAGTGTGGCGAAGCCCCCGAAACCATCGAACATATATCGTCAAAGAGTGCCAAATTACTGAGGCGTACCGACAGACATGTTGAAGCAAATTTCCCCAGCTCTGGATCTCTCAGAGCTGCTCGACAGCAAGAAAGGGCTCCAAGCTACTGTAACCTTTTTTTTTTTGCAGCGCGGGACGCTAATCATAACAACACAAATCCCGGTTGATGAAGATTAATAATTGCCTCGACCATCCTAAACGTTCAAGGGCTTCATTTCAGAGTGAAGCGGGCTGAATTATGGTTACCGGTATAAGACAACTAACCAAAGCTGGAACTAAAAGGAAGGACTACTAAGTCATACGGTTTTCAGTGCAAACGAATGTTGGAGGAAATATCAAGATAGCTTGTGTTTTTTTTTTTTTTTTTCTTTTACTATTTTAAGCCATACCAGTATAATATGGCAAGAATCAAGTATTACCGGTATCTCTCTCTCTCTCTCTCTCTTTTTTTTTTTTGATGAAGATTAATAATTGCCTCGACCATCCTAAACACAGATTACCAGTATGTCAGTTTTCATGATATACTAAGTTAGTATAAATCGTCTTACGAGCTATTTTCTACCGTTTGTTTTGCTCCAAACATTTCTAGCTTCTAAAGTATTCAGCAGCGTATCGTTTATTCGTTATTGAAGTTGATATTTAGCAGCAATATTTTTAAGAGACCTTAAGCCAAAGTTGTCCTCAGAAGGAACATGTGTGTTAGGGGATTACTCAATACGTAATGTAATACAAATGAAATAAACGAAACACTTTGAGAATAATTCTGATTGCCAAAAACCCAGGAATTTAAGTTCAGCGATATCTTGATATCTATTGTGACCCTCTCCACTGAGTCTCCAGTAGCCAATAACCAGTTATCCCAGGAGTCCCAAAAAACAAAGTTTATTTCACTTATATGATGATGGTCTTGTTATTTAAATATGATTGGAGTAAAAGGGTAGTTTTCAAGAGATTGTTGTTCAAAGTGCAGTAGTTAACTATCTCTGAGTTGTTTCTAAATGTTTTACTCACGAGGGGCTCCTTGCTCTTTATACCCATTCCCCCCTTTTCCTCCTTTACCCGTTGTTGTTTGTGTGACTTTACCGTAGCGAGGTTGTTGTTTGCCTGTTCAATCAAGGATGCATTTAACGGAGCCTGAAAGTGACACTAGCTTATAATGTCTGAGTTCTCAATGCTTCTAACTGGTGTATTATACTTATTTATCTAGGCTCCCTGAGGTTTTTTCAGTGCCTTTTCTGACTTGGAGCACTGTACACCAACTCTCTTAGCGAGATGATAGAATGATATGATTCGACACAACTTTCATCATAATCTGTATTTTTCAACATGGCATGCTTTATCACCTTAACTTCGTGTGTTGTCTCAAATTACTTAGCTAGATACATATGATATCTGGTTGTGGTTTACTGACTTGGAAGACGGAAAAAAAAAAAAAAAAAGCTTTTTCTACATCAACGCTGTGGTTTTTTCCGCGACAATATTCTTTTCTGGACTGACATGGCCCGCTTCCGTCGGAGCCGCGCTTTCTTCAGCGACAACATTATCTCCCGGACTGACTGTTAAGCTGGAGGGTCAATATTTTGATCGACGTCCGTAGGATCAGCTTCCTCTTCCGCAACAACCGTAGGGCCAGCTTCCGTTGATGCTGGAGAATCAATATTGTTATCGACGTCCATAGGGTCAGCTTCCTCCCCCCGCAACAACATTCTCTTCTGAATTGACCGGGTCAGTTTCTGCTGAGGGCGGAGGCCTTTCCGCGACAACATGCTCTTCTGTATTGACCGTCAACGCTGTACATTCGTCCGCTGCAATCAACGCTGGAGACACAATATTTTCACTCAACGCTGCAGACTCAGTAGATTCAGTCGACGCTGCATGTTCTTCTGCGACAACATTCTCTTCGATAGTGATTGTCGATACTGGAGGTCGCGGAAGAAACAAGTCACTGATTTCATTAATGGCGAAGCCATTTTCAGCCGTAATCGCCGTTAATCTGTCGTACATAATGCGCGCATTTACAAGATTTTTCTCGATTTGCGAAGCCTCTTGAAGGTTTTTTTTTTTATTTTTGCCTCATGTCTCTTAGTTTCCTTTTCCATAACTGTCGCCATGTCATCGTAAGCGTTGAAAGTTAGCGGTTTCTCATGTGTTATTTTGAGTCGACATTTCAAAACTGTATCGATAAAAGGCTTGAAATGTTGTGCGAAGTTTTCGAAAGCTTTCCCTAGTATTTCACTAGCATCGCAACATTTCTTGATAGCGACGATAACTCTGCCGGGGGACTGTAATCGCTTTGAGAGCTCTGACTGCTGGAAGGTCAATAGCACGAGTTAAGTGATCTCCTGTGTACCTCCTCAATACACGCTTTGAACCTTTTGCATTTCTAGTTTCCTTCGCAATTAAATCATGCAAGGTATCACGACACTTATTGATCATTTCCATGCTATTAACAACGAAGTCTTCAAAATGTTCCTTGAGTTTTGTTGATCTTTCGGTGAATCTTTCTGAGGCTGATGGTGACGGCGAAGCGGCCCGAAATATGGACCGTGCTACGTTTATACATAACGTTGACGCTTCTACCATGGAATCAAACCTCGACAACTGAGTTTCATAATATTGTTTTATTTTCTCCGCGAACCTCATATTTTGAAAGTCTTGCATGTGAACGGAATGTCTATGATCGTCAATAGTATACATCTCTAACCCGTTCCTAGCCAATAGCGCAATTTTGTCGTCGTAATGTGACCATTTATCGACGCAATTTTGGTAATCAATGTCACGGCCAATAATTACTTCATATCCACCTACAGCCTTTTGCTCCATGGCCGCTTTATTCGCTTTTGTCATGTAATGCTTCATGGTGTCGATATAGAGTTTGGTGGTTGCCTCTTCGATGTTCGATGTTATCGACAGCCGTCATAACTATACTTATTAAGGGCATTCTAGAAATGTCCATGTTTACTAGAAATTCAGTAAGCTCCCGAGGGCTTGGGATGTCGACGAGGGCCAACATGTATTCTCCCCGGCCATACATATACAAAGAGATAGGATTTCCGGCATTATGACAGGTGTCTAGCTTTCGGACAATATTAGAGCCTGGCCGGCCCAGGGTGATCCCACGTGTGAGATATTGAACGGGAGTTGTTCTCCTTCATAAGGCTGAACAATTGGCGACACATATGGTACGTCGGGAGGAGGCAAAAAGTCGGAATTCATTGGCCATTTCATTGTCTTTTCAACAAAGCACAGATCGCGTTCGTGACCAGTGAACGAACCATTAACGCTTTTTTTTTTTTTAAAGGGGCATCTGTGGTTTTTTCATAGCGGTAGATGCTAAATCAACTGCTAGTTCACGGACGCGATATTCATCAGCGAGCAAGTGCTCGAGCAATTTATTATCCTTGAACACCTTATTATTAAGTATATATCGCCCATGTAGTCTGACGTTATCTGATAACTACGTTAGTTATTGATATCGTATATGAAATAAGTTAGAAGAGTGTGTGATAGAGAAGACAACTTTTTGTAAAGACGTGCCCTTTTAACCTTAAACCTGTAATGCCTTGCAACTTGTAAGTACTCTGTCGTTGCTTCATCCTGTTGTTCAGATTTAGAGTCTTAGGCCGGCTGTCAGGATTGTCAGGTATTAGGGTTATAATGCAATACCACCATGAGCCTTTTCTTGTTGGTTGTGTGTTTTCTTCTTCTGTACACAGAGTCTCAGAGTATCAAGTTAAGCTGAGTTAGCTATTCATGCTAACAGATACGTAGTCCTCCTTTCCTTTCAGCCCATTTCTCCTAGATCAATAAATTTTGAATAAACGCTTATATATCAAACACCGGCAAGTTGGCAACCACTTGCGGGCCTAGAGTCTCCATGAGGCATGCATAAAATCTCGCTGTTACATGAATATTAGAGGATATAGCTAGGTTTTCATAGCTGGGTGCGCAGTAAGTCTGCCGCTTCTCAACGGTGTCGCCATAACATTCGTCTCATACAGGCCCGAGTCCTTAACTTTTGGTAATTCCCTTGCAGCCCTCAAAAGTAATTTGTCAATATGGCGAAGCTGGCGAATCTGGCAAATCTGGCTGTTCACTCTGGGTTCAGTGATCTCTACAAATGTTGTATTAGGCTAGTTATAAGTGCGCGCTGTAGTAAAAAAAGCAGTAAAAAAAAACATCTACGGCAGCACATTGAGAATTGAACTTAGTAAACAATTGCATTTATGCCAATTTCATGGTGCAGCTATCTGAAATTCTGAATAACCCCAAATAAAAGGTATCCATCCCTTGGACCATTTTCTGCGCTATTTGATTATTTCTTTGGGTGGTCATTTAGTTCATATCGCTCATGCAGTTCATTATTGCGAAAGTCCGTGATACCCTGGGGCCTGGGCCAATCATCATGTTGGTGATTTCAGATAGCCCTTCGTTTTGTACTGTCTAGTTATGTGCAAATATATATATAGTATATACTGTGGTATATTTTTTTTTCTTTCATGAGAATAATTAGAAAACAAAAACCTCCGAACCATTCTTCACATGAAGTTCACAATATCGAGTACTAGTGCAGCTGTACGGTTAAATGGATCTACGAAGGGACCCATGGTAGTGGCACTGATTTAAAAAAGTTCAATATGGATTAAATCCTTGGTTCCATCCAGTCTTTAATAAAACACCATCGCAGTATACTAGACTAATTAGGCCTCTAAACCTATAGACTATACAAGACTATATAGCTGTTCTTGACAAGTTGACTACATACGATTGCGCCTGCCGTTCTTCTTAAGCTTCAGCCTATACTCAGAACATGTTTACGAAACAGTTCCGGCCTCATAAATATCACGGTAGTACGTAGTACTACGCACAGTACTTGGACGTTTTGTGGCAATGGAGATGACTTCCTGCTCCCCTGCATGAGTTGCTCTTTGATTCTCTTTGATGGTTGAACAATTTTGCGATAGCTTTTTCTTTGACAAGATCACTATTGGTTCTTCAAAATGATACTCAAGTGTACCTAATATGAATGCTCTGAAAAGCCAGTAAGCACCTCAAGCAAGGCACATTTGACTTTCGTTTCATTGCTGAGATTAAACTGTGCCAAATTGCCAATACTGTACATATGAAGGACCGGTGTGACGGCAGTACTCCATATATATATTAAGTATTGCTGCAAGAAGTACCAGCAATTTATTTTTTCTCAAATACTATGCGTACTGTAGTATTGTAATTAATCAGTATATGCATAGGTCTACTATACAGTGAGCCGGGTTCCACGCGCTGTCAAACTGCGAATATTTGTTAATCCCTTTTGACGACAATTCCTAACAGTTCTTAGCAGTTTTCAGATGATTTAAATTTTTCACCACCGGGCCCAACAATTGTGGAAGAAATCCGCGTTTACCATATATATGCTATATTATATAGATATCGGCAAATTCCATAGATCCAGGAGTCGACCCTGTCTAGCTAGACTTTTTTCTGTGCGGGTATTTACACGTAGTTATATAGTCTAGGTCTCAATAGAAGAAGGCATGCAAGGGAAGGTAAGATTGCACTGCTGGACTAGACTACGTATACACAATCGATTATCAACGTTTTGGTAACGCTCGAGATCCTGACGTTAGCTAGTTACCGGTATATGAAATAAAATATATTATCAAGTTATAAACTCAAAACTGGTCTTAAACATTTGGCTTAAGTTTACGAGTTCACAAGTTTACGGGTTTAAGGGTTTCGAAATATTCATGAACTGTCTCGCCAGCTGTTTACGCGCGTGAGAGCGATGGCACCGACATGTCGTCGACACGCGTTTCCCACGTGTACACGCGCAAGAGACTTGCTATACCGGTAGCTGGCCCATGGCTAACGCTAGACTATCGATGGTGATCGCGATGTTGCCAGTACACAAAATAATATTTTGAACTATTTTGAATTATTTTGAATTATTTTTCAATACTGTATGTATTTTCAGCAGGCCAGCCGCCTAGACTAGACTCTATAGTATACGCGCGTGCTTGTGTCTAGGTAATTAACTAATTAAATCTCTGGAATTAATTAGACTACAGCACTACTACAGCGCTACTATTACTGTGAAAAGTTTCAGAAGTTTCAATAGTTTGGTTCAAATGTTGTTTAGAATTTCCATGTTTTTTTTTTTTTCTTCGGTTAGTTTTTTTTTTTTAAGAGTAAACGTTATAAGCTTTACCGTAGATATATAATACTGTTTATATGGGTCCAAGTCCATTGCGAGTCCAAAGTATATTGTCGACCCTTGGAATATTGTGGTCAGCATAAATGATGGGAAGGATATGTCCTCTTTTGAGAAACCGGTGGAGGAAGTCGTAGACCTTCAAACGAAGAAGCCGTACTTTTGGAAAATAGTCGAGGAGGTTGTACGGGAGAAGACGAGTCTTTGTAATGCATGTAGTTTGAATTTAATTGTTGTTGCTGTTGCTGTTGCTGTTGCTGTTGTTGTTGCTGTCGTAGACGATTTTGAGGTGGCTGTGGTGGAAATTGTGGTCCAGCTAGAGGTGGCGATATCAGCACTCCCGCTGCTAATGGCGTTGCTGCTGCCAGTGCCGGTGTCCGAAGTAACTCACTTTGACGATGCCAAATCTCTGTCTCGTTGCGCTGAGGAAGCAGTAACGACAACTCTTCCACCCGCAGATCGATCCTTGTCATAATCAATTCGTCTTCGTCTCGCGACCAGTTTCGTGTACCCGGATCCGGTTGGGCAGTTTTAAAGTCGTTAGCTGATATTTGCGGTGTTTGGGTGCGTGACTGTGCTCCAGGAGGTGGAGGGGAGGACTTGGCTGAGCGTAACGTGCCAGACATGAGTCGTCGCCATCTAAACTGACAAGCGTTTGTTGTTCGGTTAGGAAAATGCGCGGCTATTTCTTTCCAGCCCAGTCTTTGTTGTTCTTTCAAATGCCTGAGCATTAAATCATCGTGAGGATCCCAAGAAGATGGAGTTCTAGAAGAAAAAAGATAAAAAAAGAAAAAGATAAAAAGTAATGTCAGCCGCATTGCCACAAACAGATATAGATACCATGTGATAACGTCATCTACGTTAGCGTATGCACCAAGTGCATTTCCATGCATTAGAGATGCAGTCGCGACGCGTAACCGAGTTTAGAGCGCAAGGTCCGAGTGTTTGCGTGTTTGAGGTACACACGCTTAAAAAATACTTACTTACGACGGTCAGAGGATAAGACTGGCTGTAGCGGTTGCTGATAATATTGCAGCTGCTGGTGTTGCTGTTGCTGTTGCTGTTGCAGGTGTTGCTGTTGCAGATGTTGTTGCTGTTGCTGCTGTTGCTGCTGTTGGAGATGCTGGTGTTGCAGCTGTTGCTGTTGCTGCTGTTGTTGCTGGTGCTGCTGTTGTTGTTGCTGCTGCTGGCTGTAATAATTGGGATTCACCTGAGACAACGATGAGACCTGTTGCCGCTGTTGTTGAGGAATATGGTTGGAAGCTGTTGGGCCGTTTGTTGTCTGATGCGATAAAGAGGTCGCCGGATCAAACAAACTGGAGACACCTGGAAGCATAGCTGTTGATTCATGAAGAGCAAAT